>JAKUCV010001254.1:8945-43398 GCA_028386065.3 Turnera subulata | reverse complement strand
GAGTTGTAAACGGTTTGTTAAGCACCCGGAAGCTTAACGGTGATAGTGGAATCTTCGAGAGAGTCTCTCGGAGGACTGGATTAGCCACACGGGTTGTGTGTGTGTGAACCAGTATAAATCGGTTTGCCTTTCTCTCCTTTTTAATTCCGCAATTATTATTGATTAAAGTTTTAATTAGTTCTTAATTGCTAATTCACCCCCCCCCCCCCCCCTCTTAGCTTGTTTGGGCTTACAATTTGATCCTGATTTTCCACGAAAATTAGAACAAAAAATAGTCTGCAAGTAAAGTGTTTATGGGCTAATTAAACTCTAGAGAATCCATTAGTTCGGGCCCTTAAACCTATCCTTAACCCAAAAATAAATCATCTCAATATAATCAGGTTAAACATAAATAAAATGCCTAAGCAATGGAATAAAACATATTTTAGTATAAATAAACCTTGATATATATTTTACCCTAAGATTAAATCATCTCATTACTCCTAGTATTCAAATACATAAGGTCCAAATTACCAAAATATATTATTTCTACTAGATTAAATTCTTAATATGTCTTACTCCTAGGATTGAATTATCTCATCAATCCGAAGCTCAAGTATGTTTAGAATCCAAATTTAGTAGAAAATTCGTGGGTCAAATTTAGGTGTTCACAATGCTATATTCCTCCATGACTATTGAAGTAATGAATCTGGTTCTTGTGTTGCAAACATCCAAAGATATTTGGGAGACTCTTGAGAAGGCTTTTGCTTCTCCTTCCAATACTCGGATTATGGAGTTGCATTTAGCTCTCCAAAGATTGAGTAAAAAAGATGAGAATGTTACTCAATATTTGTATGCGCAAAGTCATTGTTTGATGTGCTTGCTGCTGGATATCCTTTAAATGCACTGGATTTCAACCTTTATATCTTAAAAGTTCTTCACAGTGAATTCAAGGATATAGTTACTACCTTGAATACCAGACGGGATCCAATTTCTTTCTCTGAATTGCATAGCCTTCTTTTGAGCAATGAATTTTTACATGGTGATGATCTTGCTAAATTGGAGATCTCTCCTTGTGCCACTGATGCTGCACCAATTGCTAATATTGTTCAGCAGACTACTCATTCTCAACTCCTGATTCTTTTCAGACCCGTGGCGGTCGAGGCTTTCAATCTGGTCGTCCTCGGGGAAGAGGAGGCCATGGCCGTGAACAACCTTCTCGTGTGCTAAGACATCGTTGCCAAATTTGCAATGGCAACAATCATCTTGCCAATTGTTGTGTCCAATGCTTTACAACACCTTCAATGAATGAACCCCCTACTCCAAATGTTTATTACACTCAGATGGCACCTTTAATACAACCACCTCACCACCAGCCTCCTTATACTGGTTACACAACTTGGTATCCTGATATTGGGGCATCCCACCATGTTACACCTGACATTACCAATCTGAGCCAGGTTGAGGATTATAAAGGTACAAATCAGGTCTAAGTTGGCAACGGTAAGAGTTTGGCTATACAAAATCATGGTTCTCTTAATATATCTTCTGCTCCCGTTCCATTGTTCATGAAAAATATTTTGCATGTTCCTAAAATTGCTAAGCCCTTGTTATCAGTTCATCAATTTACCACTGAAAATAACATTTTCTTTGAATTTCATCCCAATTTTTGTTGTGTGAAGGATCGGGCATCCAAGAAACTCCTTCTTTCCGGTCCGAGCATTAATGATCTCGATGCGACGTGTCTCCTCCTCGGTCTGGCATCATCGCCTTGGTCACCCACACCATGATGTTTTTCGTCACATGTTGCATTCTTTTCAATTACCAGTGTCAGCAAGTTCTAAAATTTCTCCATGTTTGTCTTATCCGTTGGGTAAATCTCGACGTTCGTCTTTGTCTTTAAGTTTAAATAAAACTTCAGCGCCACCAGAGTTGATTCATAGTGATGTTTGGGGACCTTCCCCTTATCTTTATGTTCATGACCACCGTTATTTTGTGACTTTTTTGGATGATTACAACAAATTTATTTGGTTTTTCACGATGTCTAATAAGTCGGATGTTTTCAAGATTTTTCTTCAGTTTTAAACTCTGGTTGAGCGTCAGTTCTCTACAAAAATAAAACAAGGGCAAACCAACTGGGGTGGAGAATATCGCCCTCTACAACATTATTTTACACAAATTGGAATTAATCACCGAGTCATATGTCCTCACACCCACGAACAAAATGGGTTTGTTGAACGTGGACACCGTCATATTGTAGAAACAGGCCTTGCTTTACTCACCCACTCTTCTATTCCTCATCGCTTTTGGAACTATGCGTTTGATAGAACAGTATACTTAATAAACCTCATGGTCACCAAAACTTTAAATTTCATGTCCCCTTTTGGAACACTTTCTCAAAAGATGGTTGTTTCGGAACTAGGGTAGATTTATATCTACATGTGACAGTAGTTGTAAACACTTTAGGTCAGCTAGCCCTTCAAGGTAGGCGAATTAAAGCACCAGAACATTGAATTGTAGTTAGACAGCGACGCTGTAGTGAACCCTGGACAACCTAGGTCTCCATCCACTGCGTTTTCCTCCTAATCGACATCACTCTCTTTTTTTTTTTTTGAGAATCAAATCTTTGTTGTATTCCAAAAAATGAGTTATGGATACCCTAACAATACTGACATAGTGTCACTTTTACATTGGAAAATAGCTACTGATGAGTATAATGAAACATACTAACTAGATAGTTCTGTTAGATACAAAATCATAAAATTTTATGCCCCAAAAGGTACATAGTTGTTGTTGTTCTATAGACAGAGGGCGGGTTTTGAGATGAGTTATACCATAGAATCGGAGCCGTAAATCTGCGCAAACAGCAGCTACAGAGGCAGCAGGTGGCTTGGAACAATGAGAAAAGTATCTAGTATTACGTTCATGCCATAAATGGCAGATGCAGGCACACCACGCAAGCCCTCAATATCATTGCCTTTATAGATTTCTTCTGAAGAAATTGTTGCGCCCAAAGGAACTCAGATTGCCAGGAATGCACAGACCGAGAGATATTGCAGAGGGAAAGTAGTGATGCCCAGACTTCAGCTGAATAGGAGCATTCAAAAAATAGATGGCTGCGAGATTCAACATGATAAGAACAGAGGAGACAAGTTGCATCAGACATGACACCCCAATTACGTAACCGTATGCAAGTCGTCAGCTTGTCTAAGATGGCAAGCCAGGATATGAAGCTATGTTTTGGTATAAAACAGGGTGACGACAGCAGTTTAAACCATGTAACTCTTGGGTGTTTAGCGCGGATGAGGTTCCACGCGCTTTTGACAATAAATGAACCAGAGGGAGAGAGGGTCCAATGTATACTATCAGTAGTAGGGGAGGGGACAATACTATTGATGGCTGCTTGTTGCAGCTCAGAGATAATAGGCACTCTAGAAGTCGGCCAACTCCATGAGTTTCCAGAAATCAACAAATTTACTTTTGCATGAATAGGGAGTTTTGTGCGGGGAATAAGAGGGGTAGGGATAAGAGAGTGCAAAATACCATGGGGGTGTCAGTTATCCCACCATATGAATGTGGATTCTCCATTGCCAACGGATCACTCTCTTATTTTCTTATCTGTTTGCTTGATTTATTCCGTTTAATATTTCAGTCTCCTTTATTTCTTGTTATTTACTTTATTTGTCTTTTATATTTTGGAACACTTTCTCAAATCCCGACTTGGTACTTATTTTTACTGTTTATAGTCTAATTGATCGAGAACCTGAGGCCAATATTGTTTCGCAGTCCCTGTGATTCGACCTTGTTTACTACAGCAACGTTGTGCACTTGCAGCCGGTTTTGCACGAACATTATGTTACCCTCTTTTGCGTCCTTACAATAAACATAAAATTGATTTTAGATCAACTGCTTGTATTTTTCTACGATTTAGCCCACGACACTTGGGGTACAGATGTTTTGATTGGATTAATAAACGTATGTATATTGCTAGACACGTTTCTTTTGTTGTAGATCATTTTCTTTAAAGGTGCCACACATGACTATTGTGCCCCAACCTGAAAGTTTGGACTCCTCGGTGCAGCGAACTTCCACTACACCTCCATCTCCTCCAACTGCAGTAAGTTCTTCCTCTCTTGACTCACACTCATCACAACACATGCAACTAACACCAACCCCATCCCCTAAACCTGAATTACCAAGACAAACAAGACACCACATGACTCTCAGACCAGACCCTAAGCCTTCCCTAAAAAAGAAACTAAATCAAGCAAATCTTACCACTTATAGCAAAGATATATTAGTAGAACCAGAAACTTTTGCTGCTGGTAACAAAGTTCATGAATGGAGGGTTGAAATGGCTGAGGAGATTGCAGCACTTAAGCGCAACCAAACGGGGTCTCTTGTACCCAATACTCCAACAACGAATATAGTAGGGTGAAATGGGTTTTTAAAACCAAAATTAAAGCTGATGGGAGCTTGGACCGTTATAAAGTCAGTTTTGTAGCAAAAGGCTTTCATCAACCAGAGGATGTGGATTTTGATAAGACTATCAGTCCAATTGTCAGACCTGCCACAGTTCGTCTTATTTTATCACTGGTAGTTACAAAGTCTTGGCCAACATGTCAGTTAGATATTCACAATGCATTCCTTAAGAGCTCGGTTACTGAGGACATTTATATGCAGCAACCTCCAAGATTCATTGCCAACCAAAGGTCAACCCATGCTTGCAAATTAAACAGGTCATTATATGGGTTACGCCAGGCACCAAGGGCATGGTACTCACGCTTGGCAGGTTTTCTACTAAAACTTGGCTTTACTATGTCAAAATCTAATGCTTCCTTATTCTTATTTTATCAAGGATCAGCTTCTTTTGCTTTTCAACATTGATGATCTAATACTCACAGGAAACAACTAAGCAGCAATTAATACTTTCATCCAGTAGCTTGGTTGTGAATTTGCCATCCGCGGCCTTGGAAATCTTGGTTATTTCCTCGGTCTTCAAGCAGAGTTTACAAAAGCAGGTCTCTTTCTATCACAGAAAAAGTACATGACCGATCTGTTGCACAGGGCTGGTATGTCAGAGGCCAAGCCAACCTCCAAACCCATGAGCACTTCAATAAAAATAATGCCTAACTCGTCACCAGGGGTTGATGTCCAAAGCTATACAGAAGTATTGTTGGTGCTCTGAAATACCTCACTGTCACACGGCTAGACCTTTCTTTTGTTGTTAATCGACTTTGTCAATTTTTGCATGCCCCTACAAAAGATCACTGGACAACAGTTAAACATGCGCCAAAAAATGTAGCTGGTATGTGAAAGCTTGATTGAGATAAAGTTATGGGAATTGCTCAAAGATTGTACTTGAGCAGTAGATTGCACGAGAGTGGCGGCAAGGACTACCACAATAGTTTCATTAATCTGAGAACCAGATGTACCCGAGGTAGTGGAGCCAGTAGAGAGAGACAGATCATTGGCCATGGCAACGAGAAAAGAACAAAAAATACTCTAGGGTTGATGTGATGCGATTAATCAGGTAGCTCCGCTACCATATAGAACTATATAACTAAGAGTCTTTAAGTGTGCTGAGAGTAGGCTAATCAATGCATAGCCTGGACGTGTACTATATATTGATTGCATACAGCTCATGAGTTATAGACGTTAGAAGTTACAAGGACTAGAATTCTAATGCAGCTTAAGATAGTAACAAGAGATAAGATAGTTATGCTAAGTGATATGATGTCTATCATATACTAACAGTAATTTTATGTGAAAAAAATTGTGCAAGAGTTAGGGTTGGTAGTAACTTTTTGATGGTTTCATTTCTTGATTTTCATGGATTGAAAGCTGGAACTTCACATAATTATTTGAAGGCAACCATTAGAGATGGACATACTAAAATATAATTCAAAGTGTGGTTCTTAGCTTGAAAGATTGATGATAGGATATTTATGTTCAAGATATATACATAGTAAGTGTCTACAATTGTTTCTATCAAGGTTTGCAAAGGAAGGGGTGCAGCTTTTCATCTTTCCACTTGTATGCGCCTCACGCGCGGCGAAAATTTCCATCATGGTAAGTGCTTCTTTGTTATAATTGAGGCCCAACTAGTAGCATCGAAGGCCCAGGAGAGTGGCAACCCAGCCCAGTATCCAATTGAATATACCAGATGAAATGCACCTAGAAGGTTACGCACTGGATACAATCACAGTCGGGCAACACAGCTGTGAAGTTGGTTGCAAGAAAGATGGGAGAGCTGGCTATATAACAGGGTAGCACCAATATTGGTAGAAAGAAGAGTATTGTTAAGGAATTTCTCTGTTCTCACCCCTTCTTTATTTTTCCTTGCAATCACTAAAACTCTCCTTGTATCAAGGAAGTTTTCCCCTTACTATCTTCAATATCAATCACTCCTATAGGAGTTCATCCTTGTATTTATTGCAGTGAAAAGCTTTCACTACATTGGTGCTTTCATTGACTCTTTGCTTCGATGGCGGAGGGCGATTGTTACGCGAGTTTGGAGGCATCTGTGGAAGCTCTTCATGAATCACAAACGCAACTGTGTACGGCTGTGGCGAATATCAAAGAGTTGCTCCAGCAGGTCGCAGACAAGTTATCTTCCTTTTCCATAGTAGAAGCTCAACCTTCAACTGATATTGCTCCCTTCAAAACAAAAGCCACACTTCCTGCCGATTCTGCTCTTGATTATAGCCTTTTGGATCTCCATCAACCAACTGCTCTTGAGGTTTCATGTTTGCATAAACACAAACACTTGGTGGGCGTGGATTCCTTGCCAGCGGCACTTACTGAACACTATCATTCTACCGATTTTCAGTCCTCTGACGATCATCCAACTCAGTTACAACCAACCACTACCACTACAATCCTAATTTGCCAGCCTATTGGGATCGGTGCATTGATTTGCTTCGTTCCTGGCTATGAGCAAGCCCTCGTGGAGACAACGGGGTATACTTGGGATGATACAGGATGGAGTATAGGTTTGGGGGTTTCGTGGTTGGCCATATTTGTTCTCCTCCTTACTGATGTTACTAAATTTCAATCGCACTTGGTTCATCCTGGTCAGGCTTTACTCCAAATTCTTTTTCACATCGATGATGGTGACCCCTTGGTGATCAACTATCCTAATGCTACACTGCGCCCTAGAGTAGAGTACTATGCACGTATGATTTTTTCCGGCGTGGAGCCCGATTGTTATACGTTCCCTTTTGTTTTGAGGTCTTGCACGAAAATGGAGGCTACCCAGGAAGGAAAACAGGTCCATGGACATGTTTTGAAGCTGAGGCTTGGGGATAATGCTTTTGTTCATAGCTCATTGATTATCATGAATGCACAGAGTGGTGAATTAGGCCATGCGAGGTTTCTGTTGCATAAAAATTCTATGAGGGATGCCACTTCGTATACGGCTTGGATCGCAGGGTACGGATTGAGAGGGTTTTTTATCAAGGGTCGGGAGCTGTTTAATGAAATTCCTGAGAGAGATGTGGTGTCATGGAATGCTATGATTGCAGGGTATGCGTGGAATTGCCAGTTCGAGGAGGCTTTGGCATTCTTTGATAAGATGCATGGAGCGAGAATTTCATCAAGCGTGAGTACAATGCAGCCTAATGTTGCGACCTTGCTAAACGTTTTTCCAGCCTATGCTCATTTGTGTGCTCTTGATCTTGGTAAATGGCTTCGTGCTTATGTAGACACGCTCCACTATTATGATGAAAAGTATAACCAGAATTACAAGTGCCAAGCTATACCTCAATTTCTTTTTCTTGTTGATTATGGTGATCCGTGGGCTTCATGGGAAGCGGAGACACTAGCTTCTTCCTTTGTTGTGGTTATTCATGCTTTTGGGCTAAAGGAAGTACCAGATTATTGTGCTATTTCTTATAATGTAGTGGCAGACAACTATTTTAATAGTGGCAATGGTTATCCGATATATGGCTTACTCAATGTGGCTAATATCCGTCAGTCGGTGCAGAATCACAAGGTTCTCTTGTTGCACCTTAGGGCTAAACGCATCCATTATGCCTTTGTCATTGTTAGCAGCGAGAAACCAATATCTTGTGTTGGTACTGTGAAGATGGAAATCATTGCTATCCAAGGTAACTTTGTGATTACTAATTTTTCTATAGTAACGATTCAAGGATGGAGTATAGGTTTGAGGGTTTTGTGGTTGGCTGCACTTGGTCTTGGCCATATTGCTTATATTACATTTTGCCATCAATTATCGTGTTGAATATATTAACTGGCGGGGAGAGGCCTTTTTAGTCAACCAAGTGCCATTAATGAGTTTTTGTAGATTTTATGCTACAAAATCTATGGCTACCTTTTATCGACTACAATTGTTGGTCTCTCCACTTCGTGAATGCAACCAACCCTCTCCGAAATTGTTGGATTACCAACAGCGCATACATTCTGATCCTACTGCTACTTCAGGCTTTCGGTTCAAGGACGGTTTGGTATTATTCAAGGACAGATTTGTTATTCTTGCAAATTTTTTTCTTCAGGTGTAGTTGTTTCGTGAGTTCCATGACTCTATGCTTAATCTGGATTTTTATATTTTACCCATTCATGGCTGGAATTTGGTACTTGGCGTTCTTGGTTGTCTACTCTTGGCCCTGTAATTACAGATTATGCTACAGCACTGTTTTAATTTGATTATGGTGGCACGCCAATACAGTGGCATGAGGAGCTATCTTCAGTCCAGCCATTTCAATTTAACACTTTACGCCGGTTGGCCGAAATGCTACATGAAGGGGTTATACAGCCGAGTACCAGCCCCCACTCATCTTTGGTGCTTATGGGTCCAAAACAAGATGGGACTTGGTGTTTTTGTGTTGACTACAGGGCTTTTGATGCAGTCACTAATCGGAATAGATTTCCCATTTCCTCTATTGATGAAATTTTTGATGCACTTCAAGGTGCTTGTTATTTCTCCAAACTGGATTTATTGGCAGGGTATCATATGATTCCGATCCAGCCTGAAGACGTTCCAACGACTGCTGTACGCACACATGATGGCCATTTCGATTTCCTTGTCATGTCGTTCGGGTTATCCTATGGTTCCTCCACTTTTCAAGCCACCATGTATGCAATCTTGAGGCCATTTCTCCGGCAGATTCTTCAAGTTTTGTGGCAGGATAAGTTGGTGGCCAAAGTACGCAAATGTTCATTGGGTCAGACTTCTATTGACTCGCCTGCGACAGGGATGACAATGCTGCCATGGCCAACCAGTAAACAGTTTCCAGGTTTGAACCTTGAGGACAAGGTTCTGATTCGGGATGGGGGTATTGTTATGAATGAGGCCCAACCAGTAGCATCGAAGGCCTAGGTGGCAACCCAGCCCAGCATCCAAGTGAATATACCAGAAGAAATGCACCTAGAAGGTTATGCACTGGATACAATCACAGCCAGGCAACACAGCTGTGAAGTTGGTTGCAAGAAAGATGGGAGAGCTGGCTATATAACAGGGTAGCACCAATATTGTTAGATAGAAGAGTATTGTTAAGGAATTTCTCTGTTCTCACCCCTTCTTTATTTTTTCTTGTAACCACTAAAACTCTCCTTGTATCAGCGAAGTTTTCCCCTTACTATCCTCAATATCAATCACTCCTCTAGGAGTTCATCCTTGTATTTGTTGCAGTGAAAAGCTTTCACTACATTCTTCGAGTGGCAGTAAGGGTGAGGGGAACTGCCTCGGTGGGAGGATGCATTCGAAACCATCCTTCTTTTCTAGATGGACGAGGGATCAAGTAAAGAGGGCCTTGGAAAGAAGGAATGCGGTCAGCGTCTTTGTCGAGAATATTCCAGTTGGATGGCTTGCGGTGGATTTGTTTAAAGAGATGTCAAGAGTGGGTGCAGTCATGGATGTCTACATCCTCGGGAAGTTGAATGTGGCTGGAAATCATTTTGGATTTGTGAGGTTTGAGTCATAAGGTAAAGTGGAAGCTGTGGCTGAGATGATCAATTGGTCTAAAGTCGTGAATGGTATGCTGGTGGCTAAAGTCGCAAAAAGTAGGTATGGTTCCATGGAGTCAGGCGGGCTGATGAAGGTTCCTGAGGTTGATGGGCAGCGTATGTTGGAGTCTAAGTTTCTAGGGAATAGGTCTTATGTTCAAACCCTTGTTAATCAGCCGGTTTTGAAAGAGAAGGTTGACAGAGTTGGAGGGAAAGGTATTGTTTCTTTCGAGTATGTCCCTTCCAGCGAGGTTATGGCAAGACTCAGTGCATGTGCTTTTGGCATGTTGAAGGAAGGGGTGGGAGTTGTAGAAGTTGCCTCTAGTTTTAAAAGCATCTACAGTGGCAATAATCAGGTTAAGAAATTAGAAGGTCAGTATGTTCTGCTGACTTTTGATTCTATAGAAGTAATGATGTCATGTATTAAGCACAAGGAGGCTTGCTGTAGCAGAATTTTTGAGCTTCTGAAAGAATGGAATCAAGGGAACGGTGCAGCCCATCGCGATTGCTGTCTGAATATCTATGAGGTTCCACCCCATGCTTGGAGTGATGATTTCTTCCCGTTCCTTTTGGTAATCTCATCAAAGTAGTTAATAGTTTTGTTTCAAGCAATAACCTGGAAGTGGCAAAAGTTATTGGTGAGAATATATTCGAAATAACGGTGGTGGAATCTCAATAGGGTGTGGGTGATTTCTGGGGAAAGGGGCGACTGATGTCTTCAGAGAGTGGGTCTAGCGACAAGTTTTTTTTTTGGTAAATGTGGGGCTCAACGCCATCTATTAATTAATCAAAACTATTTACACAGTATGAGCTATTAGCTCCCTCCAAGTCATTTAAAAGAAAAATCCCTACATCAAAACATGGGACAGTGTAAATCTCAATACTACCTATCAAAGAAATGCCCAGGTTGGCATAAAAATCAGCACATCTATTTGCTTCCCTATAAGTATGTATAACTTTGACATCCCAGCTCCTCTCCATTAGCTCCTTAATCTTCCTTATTAGCAAAGCTAGATCACCAATAGAGTTAGTATCCTTCAAAATTGCATTCATAGCAACATTAGAATCCATTTCCAATTCTACTCTCTTAAATCCAGAGTTCCACGCAACCTCTAAACCAATCTTAGCTGCCCATAATTTAGCACCAATAGCCGCACACCACCCTATGCCGCCTGCAAAAGCACTCAAGAATCTACCATCAGCATCTCTAAATACTCCACCAACACCAGCTTGTCCAGGATTCCCTTTGCTGGCACCATCAGTGTTTAATCGAATCCACCCTACATCTGGTGGCTGCCATGACTTCCGTTTTTTCTCCTTTCCACCTGATTCCTTCTCATCTCGGCTATCACATGCCTTTAACTACTTCAGGAAGAGTTGAATAACTCTTAGAGTGCAATCAAAAGATGCACTTGGATGATCTGGGTTAAAGACCCATTGGTTCCTCCTCTTCCATTGATGCCACAAAACAACACCAAAAATCCTAGGCCATTCCCTCTGGCTTTCTTCCAGTCCTATGCCAGATAAGTTTCTCTCTAACTAAAATTTCACAGATCCTCCCATGAAACTATCCAGAATTTTCCAAACCGACAAGGAGAACTCCCAAATAGGACTTGCCTCCTTATAGTCTCGAAGCACATGAACAACTGTTTCACCTGCTAATCCACAACAAGGACAAAGTGCACTCTCAGCGAAACCCCTTCTAAAACGACTCTCATTAGTAAGCAAGCATTCATATGATACAAGCCATAAAAATGACCGAATCCTTTGTGGACCATCCCATCGCCATACCAGCTTTCAAAATTTGTCTTCCTCTCTCCATTCTGCACCAGCTAAATATCTGTAAGCTGAACCAACTGAAAACTGACCATTTTTGCCATAATTCCATACCACTTTATCTCCAGGAGCATCATGGCAGGGAGGGTGCAAAGCATTAATATGTTGTATTATTTCGTTCGACAAATACTTCCCCAACATCTCCATATCCCAGAGGCCCCTACTAGTAACAAATTCACACACACTCTGCCTTCTATGCTCCTCTACTACATCAGCTCCCTTCAAATTCATCAAAGGACCTAAACCAGGAACCCAATTATCCTCAAAAAAATTCACACTCTTCCCATTCAGAACAATCTTGCGAGTTCCTTCAACAAAGGTGGACCACAAACTTCGCAAATGCTTCCATAGGTGGGAAACAATTCTAGTTTTCTTCATAACCAGCCCATTGCCCTCCTTCTTCCAATACTTGGTAAACATAACTTGAACCCAAAGGCGAGACGGATCAGTAGCCATGATCCACAATAGTTTCAACAAATAAGCCTCATTGTATCTGTTCATACACTTTAATCCAAGACCCCCATTTGCTTTTGGCATACACACATCATCCCATTTCAAAAGATGAACCTTCCTCTGACTATCTGTTGAACCCCATAAAAAACCTCTACAGAGTTGATCAATCTTTTCACAAGCTCCTTTCGATAACCTGGTACTCCTCATAGTGTAACCTGGGTTGGCATTCAAAACAGAATGGCACAAGGTTATTCTACCAGCAAGAGATAGATTGTTTACCTTCCATTTAGACAAGTTCGATTGCACTCTCTCTACCATACTCCAGTAAGTCTTCATAGTTACTCTAGAATGTAAAAGAGGAACTCCAAGATACGTCCCTAAGTCCTTTCACATAAAAAACCTCTACAGAGTTGATCATTCTTTTCACAAGCTCCTTTCGATAACCTGGTACTCCTCATAGTGTAACCTGGGATGGCATTCAAAATAGAATGGCACAAGGTTATTCTACCAGCAAGAGATAGATTGTTTACCTTCCATTTAGACAAGTTCCATTGCACTCTCTCCACCACACACTAGTAAGTCTTCATAGTTACTCTAGAATGTAAAAGAGGAACTCCAAGATATGTCCCTAAGTCCTTGGTCAAGATGAACCCACTCTCCTCTGCCCATTTATGCGCAGCATGATTAGATACATTTTCAGAAAACATAATCCGGGACTTGTCTAAGCTGACTCTTTGACCAGAAGCATTACAAAAGAGATTCAAGCATCTCCTCACAACTTGAATCTGCTACAGTGATGCCTCAACAAATAGAATGAGGTCATCCGTAAATAGAAGATGTGATATTCCAGGCCTAGATTTTGCAAATCGAAAAGGCTTCCAAACACCAACATTCACCTCATCCATAACAAGATGTGATAACTTCTCTATACAGATCACAAACAAATAGGGTGACAAGGGGTCACCCTGTCTAATCCCTCTTGTTGGAGTAAAGGATTCTGTTACACTTCCATTCCACAATAAGCTAAAAGAAGCAGTTCTAACACATGCCATATTGAGATCACAAAGTGTTCTTGGAAATCCCGCCTCCATCAAAGTTGACTCAATAAATCTCCAATCCAATCTATCGTAAGCCTTCTTTAGATCTATCTTTATTGCCATAAACTTCTTCGCTTTCTTCTTTCCCCTCATGGAATGCATAACCTCTTGTGCAATCAGAATATTATCAGTTATCTGCCTGTGCGCCACAAAGCTGCACTGAACTTCACTAATCAGTTTGGGCAGTAAGGGCTTAATCACATTAACCAACACCTTTGACACTACTTTGTAACTCACATTACAAAGACTAATAGGCCTAAACTATTTGATCAGCTCAGGTCTTTGAATTTTAGGAATCAGTACTAAAAAGGTTTCATTCAACGCTTATAGATCCACCTTTCCTTCAGACCCAATAGTCTCCCATTTTGATTGATAGAAAACTGCCTGGAATCCATCAAGACCAGGAGCTTTAAGAGGCCCCATTTGTTTCACTGCCTCATGTATTTCCTCCACTGAAACTCTTCTTTCCAATCTCAGCCTATCATTTGGATTCAAAGCAGGAAAACTGGATTTAGACATAATCTGAGGTCTTGTTTCATCTTGCTCGGTATATAGTTTCTTAAAGAAATTCACAGCAAGCTCTCGCAATTCATCAGCCTCCCAAACCCAATTTCCACTGTCATCTTTTAATGCCTCAATCCTATTCGTCTTTCGCCTCAAAACAATTGATAAATGAAAAAATAGAGTGTTCCTATCCCCCTCCAAGAACCACTGGATTCTCGACTTCTGGTGCCATAGAATCTCTTCTTGAGCAAGAGTCCTATGGTATTCAGATTGCAGCTCTTCCTCCAAATTAGTTAGATAAGGATTCGGGTGTGCAGCCAAAGCCCTCTGAATGCCATCTAATCTAGCTAACAACTGCTTCTTCCTATAGAAAATATTGCCGAACACCTCCTTGTTCCAAGCCCTTAGTCTCTTTTGCAACTCCAGTAAAGCTCTAGCTAATGGAATATCACTTCTCCAATTTCCCTTGATAAAGGCTTTGAAATCAGCATGCTTTAGCTAGGCTGCTTCAAACCTAAAAGGCCTTAACTTCCCACCCATCCCAATATTCACATTCAAAGTAAGCAAAACAGGGTGATGATCGGACTTAGTCCTGGGCAAATTCCTCACCACAGCTTCAGGAAAAACCAAACTCCATGCTTCATTACAAACCACCCTATCAAGCCTTTCAAAGATCCTATTTAATCTAGGGTTTTTAGGTCCCCTCCAGGTAAATCTAGGACCAACAGCACCAACATCAAAGAAATTACAATGATCCAGCCACTCTTTAAATAACTGACACCGGCTCAAATCAGGTGGTAATCCCCCTCTCTTCTCCTCTACTAGTAGAAAGTCATTAAAGTCTCCTACCACTGCCCACGCACCACTCATCTCCTGACCAAGCACAAATAAATCCTCCAGAAAGAAGCCTTAAGCTCCTGATCAGGATTCACGTACACAAAAGTAATAAACCACTCTTTACCGCCCATTTTCTACAATTTTGGCATGAATTATTTGAGAGCTCACAAATAAAACATGAAATTCTAAAAGAGCATCCCTACTCAGCACCCATAAACCACTAGAAAAACCCTTCGCATCTACTCTAGTAACCCATTGCAACCCCATACTTTGTACAAAGGAATCAGCCTGAGTACCACTTTTCCTAGGCTCAGCAAGAACAATTAAATCTGGGCAATAAACAGCCCTTAAATCTCTCAAAATGCCTTGAAACCCAGAGCTTTTGGCTCCACGACAATTCCAATACAATATGTTAGTTATCACAATAAAGCAAATAAAGGTGAGCAAAAAGCTCAGATTCGACTAAACCACCACAGTGGTTCCCATTAGCATTCTCAATATTAGCACCAGAATGGGAGCTTACCTCAAAAGCCATCTCTTGCTCTAGCCCACCTCCTTCACCTGGTAACATAGGGTCTAGGGGACGGCTAAGCAATGTAACATCATCTCTAACCATTTCTTCAGAATATTGAGATGTTGTAGGGAGTTGGGCCAAACTAATATCAGATGCACTACCAGGATCACCACCCTGTTCTCCCTCAAACAGAGCATTCATTCTTTTCTGCCACATCAAGGCAGAAGTCTTCTTTTTGCCCTTATTCACATTCGTGATGTCTTTCAATGGAGCTTTGACTTCTCTCGCAACACTAGAGCATGCTCATCAGTTGCCTTCACTATGTTACTTCCAGCATCACCAAACTTCTCACCTACTGCCTTAATTGGGCCATTAACCTTAGCTATGTTAATGTTTTTTCCAGCCAGTAAGGATGCCGGAGCCTCCACAATAACTGCCTTGCTCTTATTGTCTTTACTCTTAAAAGGCTGACCCTTCTTTTCCATCTCTCGTCCTTGCTTTCTAAGACCATCAGATCCATTCCCAAAAGATTCCTTCGAATTGGGAGCTGCCCCTTCCATTCCGCTTCCATTCTCCTCCATGCCATCAAGAACATCATACCTGGACTTATTCACCACCACAGGCACCTGAGCCTGATTCACTCTGCGATTCCACGATCGTTTCTGCACCAGCATCCAACTTCCTCTTGTTTCATAGACTTCAGGTCTTGCTCGAGTGACAGGTGCCCCTGGATACCAATAAGGCACTGGAGCTTGTGGCTTGGACAATCCTTCCCCATTATTAGTTTTAGCACGCTCCTGATCCCTCTTTTTTGTAGGACAGACCTCCTCTTTATGACCATAAAGACCACAACAGAAGCACACAAGGTGGAGTCCTTCATATTCCACACGCCAAACCCTCCTTCCAACCTGAACCTTAGCCAAAAGAGGCTTAGTCAAATCCACCTCCACACAAACCTTAGCAAATTGAGCACGCTCTCCAGAAAGAGTAGTAGTATCCACACGAATAGTGCTCCCCAACTTGTCTCCGATTCGCTGCAAAAGAGAATTATCATAAAACTCAGTTCCCAAACTTGGAATATGCACCCACGCAGCCACTCTGTCAATAGAAGCATCAAATGGATCAAATTTAGGATGCCACTGCCTCACTGTGAGATAGTGATCAGCAACAGTCCAGAGACCTTTCCGCAGCACCTACTCATAATCCTCAGGAGAATCAAAGCGAACCACAAAGAAATCGTTACCCATATCAGCAAGAGTAAATGGACGAGTTGGATGCCACAAAGTTTGTAGGTGATTCAGTAAGAATCGGTACCCAACCTTCTTTCCAAGAACCTTGACAAAAAGAGCATACCTCCATTTACGATAAAGCCTCCTCTTCTTTGCAGCCGAGAGTCAAATCCGAGGACAATCAGAATCTTCAAACTCATCCTTAGAATCCGAAACCACATCCATATACTCAGGCTCCTCTTCTTCAGCTTCCCCCATCTCAGTGTCATGAACTTCCTGACCCATCAACAAAGCCTTATAAGAGGTCTTGCGCCGAGCACCACCATTCGAACCCTCACCAATATTAGAATCAGATCCCACTCCCCTAGTGCTAGCCGCACCCGATCCAGTCCTTGGCTTCTTGTTACTATGGCCGTCTTCATCCTTTGATCCTTCCTCGCCCTCCTCCATAAGTTGGGAAGGGTCCCCTGTACTCATAATAAGGTGGCTTACCACCTGTTCGATAGAATAGCAAAAAGAAAACCAGCAAAAAGAGTAGTTTTGAGAACTTTAGAAAAGAGAGAATCTCACGCTCAAGTCACGCGCCTATGCCAATTCGGTTCTTGTCTAGCGACAAGTTGGATCCGAAAAGGAGGCAGTTGTCACTAATAGCCGATTGGGTGACATTAGCAGTGAGGAGCCCAGGGGTCTTTGGACCCGTTTGGGATTTTTGAGACTATAAAACGCCATGAGAAGGCAAAGGGTGTTTTGGGGGCAGAGTTGGATACTGTGGTGGCTGGCTCTAATAATGTTGAAGGAAGTGCAAGTGTAGTGGGCCCTCGGAAGGATGGGTGTGCATGGAATGTTAATCAGTCTTCCGAGAAGTTACGTTCCCAGACTTTTTTTTCGAAAAAGATTGTGGCTTCTGGCAGTGTAGTGGGTGATAAGCAGATACGCAGGCATACCTGATAAGGTGGTGAGGGAGGAAGGCCTCATTGAGGCTGGCCTGTGGGTATGGTTGTTGGGCCACGTGAGGATGCGATAGTTGATGGGAGGGATTTGGTGAATATCGATGGGCCTGGTGTTTTTGGGATTATTGGTGTAAGGCAGATCGCTCATGGTGGATTGGGCTTGAAAATGAATGACAAAATCGGATCCAGTGATGGGCTTCAGAATGTTAATTTTAAGGAAGGAAGCAATGAAGTTCAAAGCGATTCATCGTCGTATGAAGACAGAAGTGTGGAACTATCTCTTCCCCGCTTGGAGAGACACTTTCGGGCTCTTTTAGATAAGAGAAGCTTCAAGAATGGCTTCCGGACTAGAAAAGGCAAGAAATTGAAGAAATTTGTGCCAAGGGGAGTGTAACATCTTTGAATTCGGGTGAGAGCTCTACATAGGATAGAGACATTGATACTGGCAACGCACGTGCAAAAGCTGCCATAGAATCTGATTTTATCTTCAAGTCTTTAGAAGTGGGAGAAACTATGAGGATAGGAGATAATCTTGGGTTAAAGTGTGACGGCGGAAGTGACAATGTTGCTAAAGAAATGGAATTGCTCATTGAGAAGGAAGCTGTGGACTAGGCAGAGGCAAGGGCCACTATGTAGCTTTTCTTCTTCTCATGATGGTTAGTGTTTCTTGTTGTTTTCTATTCATGTTTAGTTTGATTTCTTGGAATATAAGAGGGATTGGATCGAGTCAAAAGCATAGGAACGTAAGAAAGTTGATGTTGAAGGTTAAGGCAAATTTTTCTTTTTTGTGTAAAACCAAATGTTCGGGATGGGCTCAGGGGGGGGGGGGGGTGATAGATATTGTGGAAAATTCTGGGGGTCTTTGTTTGATATGGGAGGAGGATTTTTTGTTTGTTAGTAGTAGGTACTCTGAAAGGAATTGGATAATGGTTGAAGGAAGGGTGGGGTTAACACTAATATTGGTATATGTGGTGCATATGGTCCTTACTTTGAGGAGGAGAGAATTAATCTCATTGGTGATTTTAATGAAGTTCTTGAGGCTAAGGACAAACTTAGTGGCATAATTTCTTTCAAGGGGCTCGGGCTCTAGGCGATTTCATCTCTTCTTCAGACTTATGCGAAGTGGAGCTTCAGGGGAGGATGTATACATGGGATAATTATAGGGCTGCAAGCAAGATTGATCGGACTTTCTTCAATTCTTCATGGTTCTCTTTGTTTCCATCGATTCGACTCTGGGCTGGTGAGAAGAATGGTTCGGATCACTGCCCAATAATTCTTGCACAAGAGCAGAAGTTCTGGGGTGTTAGACCCTTTAAGTTTCTCAATTGTTGGTTGACCCATGATGATTTCGATAAGGTTCTAAAAGGATGTGGATGACGGTGTGTGGCAAGTTTCCTAGGCAATTTAATCTTATCAGGAAGTTGGGTTTGATTAAAAATCTACTGAAAGCTTGGAATAGGGATGTTTTCGGTAATATTGACGAGTGAATTAAGGAATTAAAATGCAATATTGATGGGCTTGACAGGATCACTGATCAACGGGCCCTCAATGTTAAAGAAAGAGGTCAGATGGGGATATGGAAGGCTGATTTATTCAAGCATCAAAGTCAACTTGAGAGTTTGTCGAAGCAAAAGTCAAGGATTAATTGGCTATAGTTGGGAGATAAAAATACAAGATTTTTCCACTTAAATGCTTGTAATAGAGGTCGTAGAAACTCGATAAGTCAATTTCATTTTAGAGGGGATAATCTTGTAGATCCAGGGGAAGTAAAGGAGGTAGCGAAGGTATATTTTGAGAAATTCTTTAAGCATATTTCTGTGGCGAGTTTCTCGTGGGGAGATATTCCTGGGATTAGGATTTCTGATTCTCAAGTCACTTTTTTTGGAAAGAACCATTGAGAAGGAGGAAGTTAAGGAGGCAATTTGGGATTGTGATGGTAACAAGCAGTGTTATCAGAATCGGACCGGACCGGACCGGACGGTTCAATCGGTCGGACCGTGATTCGAGCATTATGCTGGGTTTTTAGGGTAATGGACCGGATACGACATTGATTCGGAAAAAACCGGGTGACCCGCCCGGTTTTTACTGACTCGGTTGAACCAATGACCTGGACGGGTCATTTGTAAAACATAATTATGCTACTTTTTTTATTTTTTTTCCTATTTTTACAAGTAAATAGTATTTTTAAACAAAAATTTTATATTTTTTAGACTTTATATTTATTTTAAATTTATAATTATATATAAATATGAATATATATATATAATAATTATTATACCGGTTCTTTGACATTGCACCTCCGGTTCGAATCCGGTCCGACAAATGAACCATGATTCAGGACCTTTTTTGGGTCAGTGCCCGGTCCGGTTCTGATAACACTGGTAACAAGTCCCCGGTCCGGATGGCTTTACTATCAATTTTTTTCAAGAGGGCCTGGGATTTGGTTATTGAGGATTTAATGGACTTGATTACTGATTTTTCTATTCTGAGCGTTTACCTAATGGCATAAATTATGATTTTATTTGTTTGATTCGCAAAAAGAGTGATGGGCAGGGGTTTGAAGACTTTAGACCTATTTGCCTCATTCACAGTTTATACAAGATTGTATAGCTAAAGTTTTTGCCAAAATAATGAAAGGAGTTATAAAGGATATTATTAGCCCAAATCAACACGCATTTACTGAGGGGAGGCAGATTCTTGACTACGTGTTATCTGCTTCAGAGATTGTCCACCAGATGCGAAAAAATAGGAGCAAAGCAATTATTTAGAAAATTTATTTTAGGAAAGCCTATGATTCTGTGTCATGGATTTTTTAATGGAGATGCTGAAGGCTATGGGATTTGGTGATAGATGGAAGAGTTCGGATTTGGAGTTGCATTAGCTATCCTAGGATGGCCGTTTTACTAAATGGGTGTCCATCAGAAGGATTCACTGCATTTAGAGGGTTGAAACAAGGTGATCCCTTATCACCTTTCTTATTCAATATTGTTACTGAGGGGTTGTCTAGATTGATTAATCAGGCTGTATGCAAGGGGTTAATTGAAGAACTGAAGATCAATAATGTAGTGGCGTCTTTACTTCAATTTGCAGAAGACACTTTACTTTTTTGCCCTGAGGAGGAGGTGTCACTCTTGAATTTAAAAAGATGTTTGAGATGTTTTGAAGTTGTTTCTGGCCTTAGTATTAATTTCCACAAAAGTAGTGTGTAAAACAAAAGGGATAGCTATATAGCGTAGTATGAAAAAGGAAGAAAAAAGACACTACACAATGAATGAACACTCTGTGTTTAATGCTTACTGTTGGATGGTTAAAAACAATGAAGGGTGTGCCTTTATATAGGCTTACATCAAAATACATGACGAAAGATTTCTCAGCTAATAAAAGCTTTTTATTTAATAGAATTAAAACTCCCCCATCCTACCGTATGGCTTACTTATTCCTGTAACAAATATCATAAAGTCTAATTAAGTTAAGTAACATACACTAATTTGTAACACTCCCCCTTAGTGCATGCTTGCGATCAACAACTCCAAGTGCAGTTCTAAAATATTCAAACTTAGGCTTTACCAAAGCTTTAGTAAATATATCTGCAGCTTGATCGTTTGTTGATTTCCCCGTCAAAACGATCTCTTGATTCAACACTTTCTCCCGGATATAGTGATGGCGAACTTCAATATGTTTTGTTCGACCATGAAAGACTGGAAATGATGCAAACTTCACAGCACTTTCATTATCACATTTAACCTGAACAGGATAATTAATCTTGCAAAACATATCTCCGATTAGCCTCTTCAAGCATGCGCATTCTTGTGCTGCCATAGTTACTGCTACATACTCAGCTTCAGTGCTAGATAGAGCAACAACCGGTTGCTTCTTGTCGCACCAAGATATCATGGTTGAACCTACACTAAAACAATAGCCTGAAGTTGAGTTTCTATTGTTCACATCTCCTGCCCAATCTGCAACTGTGAAGCCAGCTAACAAGTATTTTTCACTTCTTTCATACATCAAACCATAATCTATCGAACCCTTTACATATCGAAGGATTCGTTTGGCTGCCTCCAAATGAGAACTTCTTGGATACTGCATGAATTGAGAAACTACACCCACAGAGAAAGCAATCTTAGGTCTTGTGATAGTTAAATAAATTAAGATACCAACAAGTTGTTGAAATTTTCTTGCATCCTTTAATTGCTCTCCCTCATCTTTCATTAGTTTGAGATGTGGCTCCAGTGGAGTGGCTTTTTCCTTTGACTCCCCCATGCCGAAATGCTGCAACAACTTTCTCGC
The DNA here is from genome assembly GCA_028386065.3 of Turnera subulata. NCBI lineage: Eukaryota > Viridiplantae > Streptophyta > Magnoliopsida > Malpighiales > Passifloraceae > Turnera > Turnera subulata. Next base: position 21,743 of record JAKUCV010001254.1, on the reverse strand, counting down.
ATGTCCTTTTTAAGAAATAAAATAACCTTGATCTGTTTTTTCAACTTCCAAACCAAGAAAGTAGCTGGCTTCTCCCAAATTCTTCATCTCAAATCTAATGGACAACTTGTTTTCAGCTTTGAAATCTCAGCTTCATCGTCCCCAGTAATTATCATATCATCCACATAAAACAAGAACATCAAGTGTTTATTTGATTCTAGTTTAATGAATGAACTAGAATCTGCATCGGAGACTTTAAAACCACAAAAGAAAAAGTATTGAGCAACTTTACCATACCAGGCACGTGGAGCATGCTTGAGGCCGTACAATGCCTTCTTCAATCGACAAACATGGTTAGGATACTGCTTCGAAACATATCCTTTAGGCTGCTCCATAAACACTTCACGATCCAATTCTCCATATAAAAAAGCATTTTTAACATCTAGCTACCACACATTCCAATTTTTGAAAGCTGCAAGAGAAAAAATGGTTCTTACTGTCACCATTTTTGCAACAAGACTGAATGTCTCCTCATAATCCAGCCCATAACTTTGAGAGAATCCTCGTGCAACAAATCGAGCTTTGCACCTATCAACAGACACATCTGAATTTTTCTTCAATCGATAGACCCATTTGCAGGTGATTGGCTCACAATTCCCTGGTTTTGCAACCAGCTCCCACGTCTGATTTTTGTTCAAGGCTTCAATCTCCTCTTTCATGGCAGCTTCCCATTTTGGATGATCTTTGACTTGTTCATAGCTTGTTGGTTCATCATTCAATGCTCCTACAAAGAAGCATGAAATGACAGAGCACTGGTTAAGCTGAACTTCATAATCTTCAAGATAACTCGGTTGTCTTTTATCTCTTGTTGATCTTCTCACTTTTTGTTGCTCACCATCTTCTTCTGTTAAAGTATTTTGAGCTGAGGATCCATCTGGTTCTTCTTTTTCATTTGCAGCTTGCTCATTAACTCCAGGAAACAAAAGCTTCAAATCTTCTTGATCATCACCAAGAATAACAAATTTTTTAGCAGGCGACAAAGATGACACTTCATAAAAAACTATATCTCGAGAAGTTATAAACACCTATGTCTCTGGATCCATGCACCTCCAACCCTTTCTATAAGGATCATAGCCAACAAATACACACTTTTTTGCTTTTGGATCAAGTTTGGTTCTATTAGATTTGAGAACATGAACATAATAGATAGAACAAAAAATCCGAAAATAATTAACATTTGGCTTTTCACCATATAAAATCTCAAAAGGCGAATTTTTTGTACCTGTCCAAGGAGGCAATCTGTTTGTCACATGGCAAGCACATTGAACTACTTCTGCCTAAAGCCCAAGGAAGATTCTTGTCATGAAACCAACAAAGACAGACTGAAGTAAGGTAGGCAAGCTTTCTTTCTGAAACTCCATTTTGTTGTGGAGTATCTAGACAGGTCATTTGACGAAGAATGCTGCTATCATCACAAAATTGAAAAAATTCTTATGACATGAATTCCTCACCAATGTCACTTCGAAGACATTTTATCTTCTTCCCAAATTCTTTCTCCACAGCATCTTTGAACTCCACAAACTTGGATAATGCTTCACTCTTCTCTTTCAAAAATTTCACCCAAGTAAATCTTGAATGATCGTCCACCAGCACCATTACATAACGATATCCGCTATAACTTGGTGATCTAGTGTAACGTCCCGGCTTGTCGACTGTCACTACAGACCAACACGGGACCTTTCCAACATGCTTTGTCCTCACTCGCACGTTTCCAGGGAAAACTTCCCAGGAGGTCACCCATCCTAGAATTGCTCCAAGTCAAGCACGTTTAACTTTGGTGTTTTTCTAGAATGAGCACCAAAAAGGTAGGTGCACCTTGTTGATATAGTTAGTACCCATCAAACCATTTAAGCTACTCTTAATTGTACAGTCCCAAACCTGTACAACCTCGAAATCGCTCTAACTGTGCAGCCCCATCCCTACACAGTCTCAGGATCTCTCCTATTCTGGTGTGGATCGGTTCATTCCCGTGCCCCTCCGTCTAAAAGCCTGCCAAAAGCCGCTCCTTGTCCATGCTCATCCCGGCACCGGCGTACACTTCCCGCCCTCATAGACCCCGGGGCGTCACAGGCCCACCAGCTTCCGCTAGGTTCGTCCTCGAACCCTGCATCGTACTAGAGGAGTCCTGAAGCTCCGCTACCAACTGTAACCTCCCGGCTTGTCGACTGTCACTACAGACCAATACGGGACCTTTCCAACATGCTTTGTCCTCACTCGCACGTTTTCGGGGAAAACTTCCCAGGAGGTCACCCATCCTAGAATTGCTCCAAGTCAAGCATGTTTAACTTTGGAATTTTTCTAGAATGAGCACCAAAAAGGTAGGTGCACCTTGTTGATATAGTTAGTACCCATCAAACCATTTAAGCTACTCTTAATTGTACAGTCCCAAACCTGTACAACCTCGAAATCGCTCTAACTGTGCAGCCCCATCCTTACACAGTCTCAGGATCTCTCCTATTCCGGTGTGGATCGGTTCATTCCCGTGCCCCTCCATCTAGAAGCCTGCCAAAAGCCGCTCCTTATCCATGCTCATCCCGGCACCGGCGTACACTTTCCGTGTTAGTAATATGCCCAAAAGTCAATCAATGGATGATTGTAGTCATGTATATACATTGAGGTTATTCCAATATGTATGATTATGAGATAATCGCTTGCACATATTTATAACCCTAGAATATTTTGTATTCTTAAATGTCGCTAGTCGATTATTATTATGGATGGGTTGTAATAATAAATTGACTAGCGTATGTTGAGAATTATATAAGATATGAATTCTACATACGGGTACAAGTTAGAGAACTTGTGGACTGGACCGACCCACATAAGAACCCTACATGGAACGTTATATGATCGTCATTAGTGGTTCTTATATGCGCTGTCCTTAGACCTGAGATCATCAAGGTTCCCAACATATGAGTCGTATACTTTGATATTATTCCTAGTCATCCGTAACTGGGTCGACTTAAGGATAATCATTGGGTATATGATAAATGTGTAGTGGGTTTTGTATGATCCAGAGGGGATTCGTCCAACCCATATCACGGGTATATTATCGGATGGTTTCTTGATAGAGTTGAACCGGAAATGCATGGCCATGCTCGGATTATGATATGGTGATATCATAGGTATTCGTTTTACGCGGTTAACTCGAGGATTAAGAAACCGAGATTAAACATATACGAGATTGATGTTTTCCATGTCTCGGTTTAATCTTGATAATGGGACGAAAGGACGATGACATCGTTCCGAGGCATATTGAATTAGTACTGATCTTGTCGTTCGGGTGGCAATGATGTGTTGCTAGACGCCGCTCTTTGCTTATAATTGTAAAATGAGATTTCAGAATTATTGCCGAATGTTACAAGTGCCTGCAGGGTCACACACATAGAACCGTTGATTCGAGCAGGTGGTTGAACCATGGTTGGACCGTGGTTGAACCGGTTTGTGGTTGGACCGTGGTTGGACTAGGGTCGGCTTTGGGCTGGTTTGGTTCACTAATTTTCAGAATTATTGAGCCAAACCTGGTGCCAAGTGATGTGTAATCCCATTAGCACTAGTGGAGACATGATTGGACAAAAGGCTAATCATGATGGCCAAGTGTGTTGGCCATTGTCTAACACATTTGTGAGTGGGATTAGTGGGTGTGAATAATCTGATTACTGTGTGCTCATTTTGCTAGGCCATCATATTTTTGAGACTTGAGAGTGAGAGGTTTCAGTTTTGAAAGGAACACACTCACACCCATTCTTTGAGAAAAGAAAGTAGAACACATCAAACACCACAATGCTCCCGAAAATCCGTAGCTAGCACCACAGTTCGGGAGTGCTCGGGTTGGAGATCGTGAGACGGTTTCCGGCTGTGATCGACGGTTCGTGTGGATACCGTAGAGGAGCAGGATATCCTTCCGGCTCTAGCTGATTCGGTTCTTCAGTTAGGTGAAAGATCCTAACCGTTTCAGGTATGATCGATTTTGTTGTTCGGTTTGGTTGCTTCACTTGGATCCTCCAAGGTTTTCGGGTTTCCGCTGTGCATTTGTTGCATTTAGATTGTCTATTCTGCATCACCGGAAACTTACATCCCGCCCTCATAGACCCCGGGGTGTCACATCTAGTTGGTCCCATTAAGTCGGTATGAACCAATTCAAACATAGTGGATCTCTGATTTGATGACTTGTTGAAAGGAAGTCGATGAGATTTTCCATATTGACAGCCTTGACAAACCACGTCTTCATGTATGTTCTTCATTGTTGGCATGCCATCTACTAACTTCTTAGAGGAAATTTGCTACAACATTTGGTAGCCTACATGCCCCAAACTTCCATGCCAAACTGCAGCACTATCAGCTTGGCTTGTCTTCTTCACATAAGCTTCACCTGCTGACATAACGAACAAAGAGTCCTTCTTCTCTCCAGTGAGAATAACATCTCCAGATATTTCTTTCACATTATCAAGCACCTTTACATCATTTGGGCCAAACAAGGCATATTTTCCAGAATCAGTAATTTGAGGAACTGAAACAAGATTTTTTGTCAAACCTGGAACATGATAAACTTCCTACAACTTGACACTTCTGGTTGTATTGCCTACAACATTGATTTTTACATCACCTTTTTTCACCACCGGGTAAGTTGAATTATCTGCAGTGACCATAACTTGATCTTCACGGTGCTCCCCGTACCTCAGAAAAAGAACTATCATCTCCAGTTACATGATGAGAGCATCCTGAAACCATGATCCACTCTTCTTTTTCGGCATTGCTAGTATAGCTAACAAAAGCATGGGCCTACTTTTGTTCAACAGCTTTAATAGTAAAACAATGCTCCCATTTGGGTTGATCACCTGCTTCACTCGTACATGCAATATTGGCTTTTGCAATTTTTACTCTGCAATTTTTCTTAATATGCCCAAGTTTGCCACATCTGTAGCACTTGATAAGCTGCTTGTTTTGAAAATTGCCACCAGTATTCTTCTTAGCTTTCGATGACTTTTCAGCATCCTTGCTTCCACCAGTTGAGTAATTTTTATTTTGTTTTCCTTTTGAGAACAAGGCAGCATCTGGAGTAAAGTTCTTTGCCATTTGTCTTGCCAAAGCCTCTTGGTTAGCAAGTAAACTCTCCAATTCTTCAATTGTAGGCTGATTAGCCCACCCCTGAATGGATGTAACAAAAGGAGTGTATTCCTTCCTCAATCCTCGAATGAGAAATCTTCTTTGTCTTGCTTCACTGATCTTCTCATCCGGGTCTAACTCTAAGATTTCATTACAAAGATTTTTAACTCGCAAGAAATGCTCAGAAATAGACATACCTCTTTGTATTAGCATCGCCAATTCATTCTCCAACAGTTGCAATCTTGATGTGTTTTTTTGGGTGTACAGACTCTCCAATTTCAGCCAAACTCCTTGTGGTGAATCCACATTGCGAATATGATCAACAATCTCTTTGCTAATAGAAGTCCTCAATGCAAAGAGAGCTTTGCCAAACTTGATCTTTCATTTCCTCCGCGGTTCTGAATTTTCTTGAGCGTCGACTGGAATCTCTGTATCAACACCATTAACAAGCTCCCACAGATCTTGACCTTGAAGATATGCCTCCATACACATTCTCCAATAGTTGTAATTTGTCCCTACAAGTTTCTCCATGCCATATTGTGCAATGGAACCGTTTCCTCCATTAACTGACTCCATACTACAAAACTCCCCTCCACAATTTTCAATCCTCTCCAACAAGACAAATAAAACTTGATAGGCAAGAAGAAAGAAAAATTATGAAATAGCCATAACTTGGCTCCGCTACCATAAAACAAAAGGGCTAGCTATATAGCGTAGTATGAAAAAGGAAGAAAAAAGACACTAGAGAATGAATGAACACTCTGTGTTTATTGCTTACTGTTGGATGGTTAAACACAATGAAGGGTGTGCCTTTATATAGGCTTACATCAGAATACATAACGAAAGATTTCTCAGCTAATAAAAGCTTTTTATTTAATAGAATTAAAACTCCCCCATTCTACCGTATGGCTTACTTATTCCTGTAACAAATATCATAAAGTCTAATTAAGTTAAGTAACATGCACTAATTTGTAATAGTGTGGTGGGGATCAACATCTCTGCTCAAAGGACAGAGATTTTGGCTGGTTTGCTTTTGAGTAAGGTTGAGAATTTGTTGTTCAATTATTTAGAGGTTTATGTAGGGAAGAATATGCATAGGATCAGGGCATGGGACTCTGTGAATGACAAGATCAAAAGCCGGCTAGCTTCATGGAAGGGCAAGTTTTTATCTCTTGGTGGTAGGAGGACTTTGATTAGAGCGGTGTTAAGCAATCTCCGTATCTATTTTCTATCGCTGTACAAGATGCGTAGAGGTGTGGCAAAGAAAATTGTAAGCCTTCAGAGGAATTTTTATAGGGAAGAAGTGAAGAGAATAGAAAGATGTGCTTGGTTGCTTGGAACAAAATTGCCAAACCAAGGGTACTTGGGGGATTAGGGGTCCAAAATCTCCTTATCAAAAATCAATCTTTACTATTTAAGTAGTTATGGAGGTTTGTTAATTGTGATGCCAAGGCTGTGGAGAGTCCCGCGTGGGCAAAAATTGTGCACTGTTTGTATAAAAGTGAATCAAAATCGTGGTGGCTTGAGTTCTATGGTATATCTTCTAAGAGATTGGAAAATGTAGAATTGGCGCTGAATGGGACTGATAGATGGAGGTGGATCGGAGAGGGGAGTGGATGCTATTCAGTAAAATCCAGTTACAGGTGTCTATCTCGAAATTTTTGCTCCAATAGTGGTATTCCATGAGTACGGCTTGATTGTGCTCCACCTAAGGTGAAGTGTTTTCTTTGGATGACTATGAACCATGGGATTGTGGTGAGAGGTCTTCTTGCTAGAAGAAACATAATTGAAAGTGAAATTGCTTTGTGTCCCTTTTGTAATGATGTATTGGAATCGAGAGATCATATTTTCATTCATTGTAATTTTATCTAGTGGCTAGGAAACCAGGTTTGTGATTAGTGGGGTGTTAGATGGTGTGCTCCTAGGACTGTTGAATATTTGTTCTTTCAATGGATGGGTATGGTTGGGACTGTCAGAGCTAAACCCCACGGATGGTCATATTCTTTGCTAATATATGGAACATCTGGTTTGCTAGGAATAAGAAGATTTCTGATGCTACAGAGGTGGATTGGGGAAGGATTCTTGAAGTGACGCTGATACGTTCCTTAATATGGTTCAAGGTTTCCCAACCTTTCTTTTCCTTATGATCTTCCGGCCATTCTCATTCGTGCTGAGAGTGTTCTTGCTTGGAGAGGCCCTGTTTGTAAACCTTTTATGGTTTAGGATACTTTCTTTTCTGATTGTATTGTTTCTCCTTGTCCTTTGTAATTATCTCTTGCTAGTGGTTGTGGTGTAGTCATCTTTTTTATGATTGATTGTATTTTTCAGGTATCATCAATAAAGGTCGTTTTCAATCAAAAAAGTGTTATTGGTTGAGATTCAATCAGAAATTCATTGAGTATTAAGTTGAGAGTTAAAACCTCGTCGACCCACTGTGAATACCATTATAAATGCCACTCCTCCAATGGTCTAGAAAGTCAATCGCTAACCTAAACTTGTTAAAATAAAAAAAAAAAAATATATGAATACACACTGGCTGGTAGAATTTATATTTTGTATATGTTTTATTTCACAGTGATAATCTTTTTCTTGACCAAAAACACCAATTGTCTTTACCAGCGTACCAAAAAACAACAAATAACCACAATAGTCAGATTTTAGTTAAAGTTCATGTATGACTTGACGACAAGCAAAACTAATTGTTTTGACTCACAAATCATCGAAATTTTTAAACTAAAAAGGACCTCTCTATGTTTAAGAATCAATCTGGCAATCTTATCTTGTAAAATATAAAACATATCTTGGTGAAATACAAAGTTAACGGTTAGAACTTAGCACCATCAACTATTAACTGACCTAGCTATTTTGACATAAACTAGTAAGTAATTCCGGTTTTGGGAAAATAGTTTGAGTAGGGAAGTAGTAATGATGCTTACTATGTCAAGAAACCTATCCTATCCATGGAAACCAAGTCGAATAAGTTAGCATACAAAAGCATGGGTGAATTGTGACATCCAAAGGCATTTTATTTATTTATTTGTTGATAGATTTCTTTTTTAAATCCCGTGCAATTTAAAATGTTATTTATGTAACTTGTGAAGATGGATAAATGAGGTAAGGTTTGGAGAAAATCTCCGGCAGAGTTCCACCACACACTCCTTTAACCCCCACATTGACTACTGACGCCCATGATGTAATCCAACAACTACGTCATGATAAATATGAAGGTAAAACATATCCCCTCAGTAGCTACTAAAAAGTTCATTATTTTTAAAAAAAAAAAAAGAGAAAAAGCCAATCTTCCCCATTAGTGATGGAAAAAGTGATGGGTGTAAAAAATGTCTACGTATAAATCACTAAATGTTTAAGAAATAGCTTTTGGGCTCCTTAGAGCTTTTTCAATTGAATAACAATTCGTTAAATAAATTTTCAATTCCTTTCCCAATTCTTCACCCTTGCCTTGAAATATTAGAAGAATGCATGTTGGATTAATTAACCTTTTTTATGGTAAAGTGAATAATCTATATATTATAAGCACTAGAAAAACCGACAAATTGACCCAGCTACCCCTCATTAATTATTATTGACCCAATTATCCTTAAATAATTTATTATTATTATTATTATTATTATTATTATTATTATTATTATTATTATTATTATTATTATTATATTTACAGTATATATAAAAACATGAATCTGTCAAAATTAGAAGACTAAAGGAATATTATATTCTTAAAAAAACAACATTAACGGTGGAGGCCGTGAGTCCTCCACTCAACCTATCTACAGATCACAATCAAATTCCTTTGGACTTCAATCAAATTAAATTCAATCCTTTTTTTATAAATTCCTGATCTTTTATATCAGTTTGGATGATCTGGTTTCTACAGTTGTAATATTTTGTTAAATGTCTTTTCCGGTCGAGGCCGTGAGTCCTGCACTCAACCTATCTACAGATCACAATCAGATTCCTTTCGACTTCAATCAAATTAAATTCAATCTTTTTTTTATAAATTCCTGATCTTTTATATCAGTTTGGATGATCTGGTCTCTACAGTTGTAATATTTTGTTAAATATCTTTTTCGATCAAATAAGACATGCGTTCGGACAGGGGGTTACGGTTTCGGATTTTGCTTGGATTAGGATGTGGGTATCTTCTGATTTCGACTGGAAAAAATGCCAATTTTCGAAATCCCAAAACTCTGCAATTTAAGCCAGAGGCTGTTGCAGGATTTATTTTGTATGGCTTTCTCTTCTTACAATCTGTGTAAATCAGAATATTTGTTGTAATCTCTGTTGACTTGCTCGGTGAGTACCTTGTGCAATTCTTTCCTGCACTAATTTGGGAGGTTGCCCTCAAGTTTACTCCTTTTGCATTGTCCGTCGTTGATATGTCTGATCGGCTCGGCTTACGATTGTTTTGGCCGTTTTTTTAGGTGAATTCACTTTTAATTTGGGAGGTTGCCCTCAAGGTTACTCCTTTTGCATTGTCCGCCGCGTGTTTGATGATATGTCTGGTCGGCTCGGCTTATGATTGTTTTGGTCTTTTGTTTTAGGTGAATTCGAGGTCTTGAAGGGAGAGGGTGACTGATTTTATGAGTCCCAAACTTCGGGGTTGTGATTTTATGCTCTTGAACCTCTTACATACTCGTAGTCTCTCTGATGATCATCAGGTTTCTAAGCTTTCTTTTTACTATTATGCTTAGAAGTATTAGAATTCATAGCTTTGGCTTATTTATTTGAGTTGTGGCTTATTATTATTGATCTTACACTCTTTCTACTCTTTAATGGTTGACTTTACACTCTTTCCATTATTGTTTTTATTGTTTTTGATCAGTCTGCTAAGATTTTGGGAGCTACGACCATGTTATTTGTGGTTGTCTGGCAGCCAATGAATGTAGCTTTGTACATTTAAATTTAAAATATGGCACTGGAAAATGAAATGTCATCTCTCTTAGTTCTTAAACCGTCATGGGTGTGTAGATAAGTACTAGAGTCCTATCCTAGCATATAGATATAAAAGAATAGCTGTAAAATTTTTATCCACCGTAGTGCTTTTTATGAAGATGCTCCTGGTGTTTTTGAGACTTAGGTCATAGAACTACCTGATTATTGTGGAAAATAGTGCTAGATCATATAAGTTGTTCTTAGTTTCTGCAGACAATTTTAAACATGTCACATCTCTCCTGGCTGAAATGATGAAATGTCCACAGAGATTCTATCTGGAGATATACAATCACATGCACTTTTGAATCCAGAACTAAAGATTGCTTTCGATACAATTTTATAGTTTTAAGAATGTTACATCTTTTATATATTTGGCTGAAATGATGAAATGCCAACTAAGATTCCATACGACGATATACAATCACATGCAGAACAAAAGATTCCTCTCGATATAATTTTACAAAGAGTAGATTGTGGAGATTGTGGAATTTTTTTTCATTGATGGACCTAGAAGAACTGGAAAGACATATTTACATTGTGCATTACTTGCCAATGTCAGGTTCACATAAATGATGTGGCTACGACAATCATACCTGATGGCCGGACTGCTCATTCACATTTTGAAATACCAATTATTACCAATGAAACAACTTTATGTAAGATGTCGAAACAAGATACAACTGCACAGTTGATGAAGAGGACAAGACTTATTATGGGGATGAAGCACCAATGGCAAAACAATTTGCTATTGAGATAGTAGATAGGACACTTTTGGTGATAAGATTGTTGTGTTGGAAGGTGATTTTACCAAATGATGGCTACCCATTCAAGTTTGTGAGAAAGTAATTTTCAGTTAGATTATATTTTGCCATGACCATAAATAAAGCGAAAATTTTTTAAAAAAATTACTAAATCGAACCAATAATTTGGAAACATAAAAATATAATCACTAATACATTTTAAAGAAATAAATTTTTAAGAAATTATATAAAAAATAAAATACTAAATATTTTTTATTGATGAAGATAATAATTGTTAACAAGAACAACAAGCTGAAATAATTCGAGGAATTTAATAGACCAAACTAGAAATTTGGAGATGTAAAAAAATATAATTTTTGAAAATTGTTTATAAAATATATTTTAAAAAGTTTTTTAAAAAATTTGTTGTAAAATTGAAGAATAATTGAATAGTTAATGAAAACTATGAACAAGAATTATGAAAAAAAATGAAGTGTATTCAAATAGTTAATGAAAACTACCAACATAAACAACGACTACAAAAAAAATAATAATGAAAAATAATAATATAATTTAAAAATTAAAATTATATAATTTATAATATCAACGAAATAATAAATATTTATTAACAATAATTAATTTATAAATTTCTATCTAATACTAAAACTAATTCTAAATAATACATATAAGTTTGTCTAGATTACCAAGAAAAATCTTTATTTATATTATATATAATTTCTTCTCAAGAAAATAATTAATATATAAACCTGCATTTATATTTTCTCAACAACTATTATGAATTACGAAGGACAATAATTATTAGAAAATAATAGAACTATAACGAAATACTACCAAAGAGTCAGCAAAAACTACGGATAGGAATTACATCAATGAAAAAGAATATTCATAGAGAAGAATAATTATAAAAACTCACAATATATATCTTCACATGCGCTTTTGAGTCGAGAACAAAAGATTGCTCTCGATATAATTTTACAAAGAGTAGATTGTGGAGATTGTGGAATTTTTTTTTCATTGATGGACCTAGAAGAACTAGAAAAATATATTTTCATGGTGCATTACTTGCGAATGTCAGGTTCACAGGGATGATAGCAATATTAAAGGATTACCAAATAGCATTAACTGTAACAGCCCAGGTAAAAATTTTATTTTTACCGGGACTGTTTAAGTTAATGTACAGTAATTTACCGTTGATTTTTAATCTTGGGGTAATTAAATTATGGTAAATCGAGTATTGGATTCCGAAACCGAGCCTTGTCCCACGCTCGGGATTTCTCTACGGATTTTACGGACCAAGTTGGGATTTTTCCGGGTCCGGGAATCTTCGGAAAAAGCCTGGATTATTCTCGAATTATCGGACCGGAAATAAGATAGTGGGTATACCGGATATTTTCTGGTCCAGGTGGGCCACACTTCACATGCAGCATAGTAACTGCATAATTGAAGTGTAAGTTTCCCTAGGCTATATGACAATCATATATAAGCAAAAGATGCAGCGGAAGCAAAGGAAACTTAGCCAAGAACCACACGTGAAGCATATAAACCGCATAACAAAAATTTCGTACCTTGTTCGGTTGAGCTCTTTCACCCAACTGCTGGAACGAATCATCTAGACCAAGACGAAGGCTGAAACGAATCAGTTAGAGCAAGAAGAAGACCTGCTCCTCTACGGTATCCACACGAACCATGACCTTCCCGGAATCGTCACACGAATCCAAGAACGAGCTCCCCGGACTGATGTGCTAGCAAGAGTAAAACCGGGAACTTGTGTTTGTGGTGTTTTGGTGTTCCTTTTCTTTCACAAAGAAAGGGGTAAGTGTGTGTTTTCTCAAGCTCTCAAGAACACTTCTCAAGCCTCAATCCTCTGAATTTTTCAGACACAAAAACGTTCTAACCAACCCAAGTGTGAAGAATAATGCCTTAGACAAAAGCATGTGCATGC
>JAKUCV010001253.1:0-27103 GCA_028386065.3 Turnera subulata | reverse complement strand
AAGATTTCACTATCTAGTGTTAAGCTTACGGGTGCTTAACAAACCGTTACAACCTAGGAATTCTAGTCACAAGAATCCTAAACCTGAGAGTTCAAGTCACATGAACCTCAGCACTCTTGCTTGAAGATACCTCACTTCAAGACTTCTCACATAAGAAGATATACCCTCTTCCTATGAATCTCAACAAGGGAACTAACCTTCCTTAAGGTGTATGAATATACAATTCAATCACTCAAACAAAGAACCCTCTCAAAGAGTAGATATGAGTATACAAGATTAAGCTCTAAAAGGCAACTCTCAAATCCTCAATAGGATATTGGCTCAATAAAGATTTCTATAAATGTATGGAATGAATGCTTAAATGTAGAGAGTTGATTCCTTTGAAACAGAGCTAAAAATGCTCAATTTATAGCTTTGAAAAGTTATAGAGCCGTTTTAAATCCACCCAAAAACAATCTTAAACAAAACATAGTGGGTGCTGAAAAGTTGTCTGCTCAACAGCTAAAACATCGATGTTTAAAGGTAGAACATCGATGTTTTGCCCATTAAATTTGAATTTTGGGCTAACGGTAACTAAAACATTGATGTTCTCCATCCCAACATCGATATTATTTTAATTCTGTGAAAATGAGATGAAAACTGATCTATGAAGAACATCGATGTTTTCATTCCAACATCGATGTTATTTTGCTTCTGTGAAAAATGATTGAAGCTGAGCATTTGAAGAACATCGATGTTATGGAATAGAACATCGATGTTGTGCTTAAGCAAAAGTGTTTTCAAATGCAACGGTCATGAGAACATCGATGTTTGGGAAGCCAACATCGATGTTCTTAGCCTTCTGCCAACATTTGGAAAAATGGTTGAAACCAAGAACATCAATGTTTGGGATGCCAACATCGATGTTATTTGCCTACTGCCATTTTTGAAAAATTGTTCAAAGGTAGGAACATCGATGTTTAAATCTTAACATCGATGTTATTTTGGCTCGGCAAAATCAAATTGAAACTGACCATTTGGAACATCGATGTTACAGATGAGAACATCGATGTTATGACTAGTTTTAAAAGCAACGGTCACTAGAACATCGATGTTTGGGATGCCAACATCGATGTTCTGAGCCTTCTGCCTGTTTTGAAGAATTGTGCAAAGGCAGGAACATCGATGTTCATGGCTCGAAAAACATTTTCATGCTTGGAAGTATGTTATGTTATGCATGAGCAAAATTCATCTTATTTTGAGCCAATGTCCTAGAAGAGTTGAGTGTTATACCTTGTACAATTTATGAATCTAACTCTTCTTTCTTGGCTCTTCAATTCTTGTGATCATTCACTTTGATCCTTTGCTTCTTGATTGGTTTCTTTTGCTTTGAGGATTGGTTTGACTTCATTTCTTTTTGCTTCATCTTTGTCATGATCTTGAATTGGTTTGTCAATTATCAAAACCTGCAATGAGCCATGGGTTCTAACAATTTCCCTCTTTTTGATAATGACAAACAACTAGAAGTATATGCTAATATTAATAATAATAATTCCCCCTATCTTGATGCATGTACATATACTATATACTTCTTCTTATCTTCCCCCTTTTGGCATTAGCAAAAAGAAATGATGTTGCATATATTTATTCTTCCCCCTTAAGGTATGACTTATAATTCCCCCTAAGTTCATGCATGTGGCAAGGTATTTATGAAAAAACAAAGCATAAAGAATAACGAGGATAAGGGTTTAGAAAGGTGGTTCCTATTTTGCTTCAATCTGAATTGATCAAACATCGATGTGTATGATTACAACATTGATGTTGTTGGTTCCACCAGATTTTTGTTCCCCCTGTCTTTTGGCCTTAGTGAGGGGTACCGAACATCGATTTTCTGTCACCTCTTGGTCCGATTTTGCACTATCACTCAGTCTTGCACTTCCATCGAAATCGAACAAGTGTGGCCACTTTCAACAATTTGGATGCTTCTTTGGTCATTTGCTTTGAGCATCCGCAATCAAGGTACCAAAGTACACTTGATGCCTTCAAGCATACCTACAAAGCAAATCAAAAGGATTTTGGTACCTAAATCTTTTTGGGTCCTTGAGGGTTAGGAACATAGTAGTGATGAGCTTCTTCTTGAGCCCAATGCCTATGCCTAGTAAAGCAAACAGGAGAGCAATGTGTCCTATTCTATGGAAATTGTGTTATTGCTAGTGGTCCCACCTCACAAGGGTGACACATCGAGCCACTGGGAGAGATTAGTCTGGTAGTAGACTGGGATACTCTTCTAGCATCAAAAGTGACCTGGATGGAGGACTCGGCTTCGTTGGATGGAGCGAAAGTCCTTGAAGAATACAAAACAAGTTGCAGCAGCGGCGACGGCGGAGGGGGCGGAGCCGGGGTACTAGAAATGTCTATAAGACACGAGAGGGAGGAGCCGGGTGGTAGTCGCTGAGCTTGATGAGAAGGGCTCGACGGGAGGGAGGAGAGAAACGGGTGAGAGGCACGAGAGAAAGAGAAGTGAAAAAGGTTTTGGTAAATGGGGACGCCCGGAATTATTTTAAAAATTGGGTTTGTTATTTAGTACAACTAAACAAATTGCGGAGGTTCCCGCATTTGTTTCCTATTTTTTTTTTTTAATTGTTGTGTTGAATTATGAAAACAACCGCTCTCAATCATCATTATTTTGCGGGAGTTGAGCCGCTGCAAGTACACTATTATTTTGCGGGGGTTAATCCAAACTGCTGCAATTAACTGCCGCTATATATATATCCACCCGGTTTTTTGTAGTGATGCACGAACTTCCCTTTCCTCTCAAGCATGCATGCATGGTTTCCAATCACAAATCTTTTGCACAGATTGCAACAAATAATCGAGAGGGTGGGAAAAGCAAGGAGAATGAGATAAATTTTTGTGGCTTCATCCGGTAGCATTCACTTTACTCCCCTCAGTGAAACAATGCATTGGCTGTTTGCATTGTGATGCTAGAGGTGAATCACTGGTTCATTTCCCATCCAAAATTGATAGCTTGGGATCGATTCCATGATCAAGATGGGGAGTGGATTAAAGACGAGTTACATTTCCTTAGGGCTTGGCAGCCTGGCGATGGTGCAATTGATAGAAAACATTTTTTATAGATGAACAGGATTCATTTATTGATCATATGAGATACACCCACGCCTACAAACTGAGCAGAGTCAGAGGAGGCAAGTGCTGCATCAGTGTTGACCACATATGTATCTTTCGGCATGGAGGGCACCATGAGGCACCAGCATGCTTGGAAGGCAAGGTAAAACCTTGCTTATAGGAGCCAATAACATGGGGCTGTGTACTGGAGGCAATTACTCACAGTGTGAAGCACATTATCAATAGATGGAAGGCCCTGACCATGAACAAACTGGTTACGTTGATACCAAACAGCCCACATCCTAGCTAGTCAAAAGTTGTGGCCAAGATGACAGAGAGCACTGCTGAAGAAAGTGAGGCAAAAATAAATCAATAGAAACATCCTCCTGACCTGACAGACACATGAGAGTAAGGGCTTCCAATCCTTCCAAGCTGTGGCCAATTGATAGAAAATATTGGGTGCAGGATACATTGCGGTGTATCGCTACAAGTATGGTGCTCTGAATTCCTTAATATGTATAGGTTGGCCATATGCGATTCAGGAGGATGGTCACACTGTCAAAAGTAACAGCGATGAGGACTAAGGTGGATTACGCCTTCATGCATCTGGTGCCAACTTCAGCTATTTGAAGTCTATTCGATAGGACTTTAACGATGTCATCATTGATATTGGAAGGATTCATTCGATCGTTAGTTGTATGGTCAGAAGTCCCTGACTCCTATATATGTGTCTGTCCATTTAACTATCAGTTAAAAAGTTAATTTGCATAATAAGGTGGAGGACCTGATATCCCATGAAGCAGGAGGTTGTTGAAAACCCAGTTACTGTGTTGAACAGAAGTTCCAACTCAGAGCGGCTCAGAGAAGAGTCGCCAACATCCGGCCACCCTGAAGCACAACAACCAACATCCCCCCCGGGTACGACTGATCAGTTTCAACTGATGTGTGAATCATCTGGAACAAAGCCTAGCGAGAATGGCCCACAGCATGACTTGGTTCCATACCCAGATAGCAATCAGGCCCTTTTACCCTGGCCCAGAAGAGTCAGTGGGCTTATATAATATAAGCCCACGAAAACGAACCCACAGTACCCAGTGGCTAGTGAGTCCACTCCTGTCCAAGGTGATTCAAGAAAAACTCCGAGCACAAACCTGATCTTTTATCAAGCAAGAGTTATTGAGAGGAAGATATTATCAAAGCACTTAAAAGGGAAGAAACAGAAGGAAAGGTATTAAGAAAAAGGCAATATAAGGGCTGTTGCCCTCATTTTTTTACCAAAAGAAGCGGCAATATAATATCACTACTGTGTGTTGATTGCAAGGATTGCGATTACCCCGGAGTATGATCATGTGATATTATAATGCCTTATAAAGCACTCCATCAATGCTTATGCTCTTAGTTGCCTTTTCCATGCTAAACGAAGTGATCTTTATTGAGAATCAAATGCTAGTACAAAAAAGTACACAAAAAAAGGGCTAGCTAGTTCCAAAGAACCCGAGTAAATATTCAGTAAGATGATGACAAGGGTGAAGGAACGGAACTGGATTCTTAATCAGTTGCCTTAAATTCTCTAATTGATTGATTAGTGTTGGTGCTAATGCCTATATATATATATATATATATAGCTTATGCTCTTAGTCTTAGTTGCCTTCTTCACGCTAAATAAAGTGATCTTTGTTGAGAATCAAATGCTAGTACAAAAAATGTACACACACCTCCCTCCCCCTAGCTATACAAAAGAACCCGAGAAATTAACTAAGATGATGACAAGGGTAAAGGAACGGTTGCCTTGAATTCTCTAATTGATTGATTAGTGATCTTTTCCTTCTTCTTTTTAACTCTCTGACCTTTTCTCAGTCATGCATTTCCTCATCGGCTCCTTCTGCTGGAAAATTCCACCATCTCCAATTAGAGCAATGGAGTATGAACATATGCTCCCTAGATTCAGGCTCACCAAGACATAGGGTGGAAGTACATAACTTTTACGAATCTAAAACAAAAAAAAAAAAAGGATGAAAGTTATAGTAAAAGATATCATTTAATTAGTTGTTAGGACCTTTAAATGATTCCCATATTCAGCCTGAGAGTAGAGAAGCTTTCCTGAACTTGTTGACCATTGAGTACCCAATAAATATGGGATTCTTGTTTGCCTTCTGAAAACCAAATCTTCTTGTACTTGAAAATATACTCATCATTAGATTTTCCAATCGTGTTATTCATTAATTAATTATAAGAAAATCATGATATCATATTATTAAGACTTCAAATTAGGTTTCGCTGGTGCCCTTTTTTTCAAAATTTAATCTCACTGTCTTGTTTCTCAAAAATCTCACTATCTTTCTCAGTTAATTATGCTTTTCCTTCAGCACTTTTTCCCAGGAGGGAAGCCATTTAAGAAAGGGAAGGCTAAAGATACATCTGCCCAGCTAAGGAGAGGCCATCGGTCATCAACTGCGCCAAGTTCCATTAATGATCTCGACGAAGAAATATTGACTGAAATTTTGAAGAGACTACCCAGCGCAAGAGAAGTCACTGCATGCAAATTAGTCTCCAAGTATTGGTGCTCTCTGATCTCTACTCCTTACTTTGGTTCCCGTTTTGTTGACCACTATAATAAGTGCCACCCATGAAACTCACAAGCTTTACATTTTTCAAGGATCGTAGGTATAGAACTACTGAACAAGTGAGTGTTTTGAGTAAGCACAGTACAAATGATGCTGGCGTGTTGGCCTTGTATTTATAATCAGATTGCTATATCACAGAGTACACAAGATGAGATCAGTCATATGCAAAGATAAGATAGACTATACAGCTGTATCTAACTCTCCTACCCTTATCAGATAACTCTACATCAGATAATGCTAATCCTACTTCCTGATAACTCTAATCACACTTGCGGTGATATCCTAACATCCCCCGCAAACGAATCGTGGTTGGATCAACAAGATTCAGTTTGGTCCGTAGTAGATTATGGCGATTGGTAGACAAGGGCTTTGTTAAAATATCAGTTAACTGATCATCGGTGCCAATAAACTTAACTTGGAGTTGTTGCTTGTGGACCTTATCTCGAACGAAATGATAGTCAATCTCTACATGCTTGGTTCGTGCATTCAATATAGGATTCATGCTGAGATAAAGTTGCCCCCAAATTATCACACCAAATAGTGGGTATTGTGGGTTGAAGTCCAAGTTCATCAAGAAGTTGTTGTATCCACATGACTTCTACTGCGCCATCAGCCAACGCCTTGTACTCTGCTTCAGTGGAAGACCTTGCTATTGTCTGTTGTTTTCGGGAGGCCCAGGAAATGAGATTAGAGCCAAGATACACCAGAAACCCTGTCGTCGACTTCCTGTCATCAACACAACCTCCCCAGTCCGCGTCCGTGAAGACTTGAAGGCCGAAATTTTTTGCAGCAGTTAGGTGTATTCCATGTGTTCTCGTGTTTTGAAGATAGGGGTGGCAAAATGGGTGTCCATGGGTATCCATGGGTTGGGTCACAATGGGTCATACCCATTTATACCCATTTATCCATTTATGACCCATTAAAAAATTTAAATGGATACCCAAACCCATTTAAACCCATTTAATGTGGGTTACCCATTTATCCATTTAGACCCATTTAATGTGAGTGTACCTATTTACTTATATAATATTAAGACTTAATATATATTTTTAAAATTTGTATCATAAATTTTTTAACTTTATGAATATTAATCCGACTTAGTTATTAACCCGGCATAGCCAATACGAGCCTAACTAGGCGCGAACGAGATGTGCTCGGTCTGGTTTAAATTGGCCCATATGAGCCCAACTAGGTCTGTATGGTTTGGGCTATGTTGGGCCCAACTAGGCCCACATTGGGCCCATATAGGCCCACATCTGGCCCAACTAGGCCCATATGGGGCAGGCCGGGACGGGCCCAAATAGGCCCACCCGAGCAAAATCGGGCCCATATTAGTTGGGCCGGGATGGGCCCAATAGGCCCAATTAGGCCCAAATGAGTTGGGCCCATCTGGGCCCACATGGATAATTGAATTAGATTACTAATATATGGGTTCATGGATATCCATTACCCAACCCATATAAACCCACTATTTTATGGGTTAAATGGATAAATTATCCAATTAGACCCATATAAAATTATACTGACCCATTTATACCCATTACCCATTTATCCATGGGTTAAATGGGTAACCCATTGGGTACCCAACCCATTTTGCCACCTCTATTTGAAGATAACGAAGGGTTCGTTTAGTAGCCTGCAGATGAATAGTAGTGGGAGCATGCATGTATTGACTAACTTTATTCACTGCATAGGCCACATCCGGACGAGTGATAGTTAAGTATTGCAGAGACCCAACGAGAGCACGATAGGGAGTTGGATCAGAAAACACAGTGTCAACATTTTTTGTAACTTTTGTGTAGATGAGGCAGGAGTGTTGACAGCCTTGCAGGTATCCATGCCAACCTTTTGCATTAAATCAGTGATGTACTTTTGTTGTGTTAACAGAAGACCACGAGTAGTAGGAGTGACTTCTACTCCTAGAAAATAATTCACATGCCCTAGATCACGTAAGGCAAAGGTTGCTCCCAGATTACGAACCAGTGATGCAATGAATTTGGGATGAGTACCGGTGACTAAGATATCATCCATGTACACCAGAATAAACACAAAAAGACACCACCACTGCGATATATTAAAAGAGAGGGATCAGACCTTGAAACCGAGAAGCCCATAGCAATTAAGTGATCATTCAAGCGTGAATACCACGCTCTTGGTGCCTGTTTCAGGCCGTATAGAGACTTTCGATGACGGCAGACATGGGAAGGCTTTTCACGGTCCACATACCCAGGAGGTTGGACCATATACATTGCTTCTTGAAGGTTGCCATGTAGGAAGGCATTCCACACATCTAACTGAGTCACCGCCCAACCTCTAGTCACCGCGAATGTGAGAATAGTGCGGATTGTAGCTGGCTTGACCACTGGACTAAACGTCTCACCATAGTCAAGCCCTGGTCTCTGGTGGAAACCTTTAGCCACCAACCTGGCTTTATACCGTTCAACAGAACCATCAGCTCTCCTCTTCACCCTGTAGACCCATTTACAGCCTACAAGAATCATGTTGGGCCGGATTGGTACGAGTTCCCATGTCTTATTTTTGAGCAGTGCATTAAGCTTCTCAACCATCGCTTTTTACCAGACCTTATGTTTTCGAGCCTCAGTGTAACAAGTGGGCTCAACCACAACTGAATGTTCCAAGGTATTAGCATATTTGGGATTGGGTTTGGGATTATGTCGAAGACGCATAGGGTGCCTAGTTTGACGTGGTGGAGAAGGAGGTGTATGCGTGGGCAAAGGAGATGGTGATGGAATAAATAATTGAGTAGGTGGAGTTGGACAAGGAGATGAATTAGATATTGGATCAGGGCTGACAAAGATAGGTTGGGACGGTGGAGTTGGAGTACCAACACGGTCCACACTTGTTGGTGTTTGAGTGATAGTAGGAGACGGAGTTGGAGAGAGGCGAGGAAGGAGAACTTGAAGGGGAATGGTTGTCCAAGTGGAGTGCGCAGGCTCAGTCACAGGCATAGAAGGTGGCATGGAAAACAAATTTTGTTGAAAAGGAAATAATTCCTCATAAAAACGTACATGGCGGGCTATGTAAAACCGATGATTAAGCAAGGACATGCATCTATAACCATGATGACGTGAAGAATAGCCCAGAAAAACACATGGTTGAGACCGAAAATCAATCTTATGTTTATTGTAGGGACGAAGCAACGGATAACACAAACAACCAAAAACTTTTAAGAAAGTATAATCAGGGGGACGTTTATACAATTTAGTGAAAGGAGCAACATTTTTCAAGACACGAGTTGGTTGTCGATTAATTAAATAGATTGCAGCCTCAAAAGCATATTGCCAATACTTCGAGGGAACATGTGCCGTGGCCATCATGGGTAAACCAATTTCCACTATGTGTCTGTGTCTACGTTCAATTGAACCTTGTTGTTCATGTGTATGTGGACACATGACACGATGAGAAATTCCATTTTGTTTAAACAACATACTGAGAGGACGATACTCTCGCCCCAGTCAGTTTGAGCTTGTTTAATTTTAGTGGAAAACTGTCTTTCAACCATGAGCTGAAAATCCTTAAAAACTTGAAGAACATCGGACTTGTGTCGCAAGGGATAAAACCAAAGATATTTAGTAAAATCATCCAAGAATAAAACAAAATATTGATGTTGCTCATTACTTAAAACAGGAGATGGACCCCAAACATCATTATAAATAAGATCCAAGACACCAGTGGCACAGTTACCACTTATTGGCAAAGATAATCTAGACACTTTTCCTAATGGACAAGAAAGACAAGGAGAACTAGAGGAATTTAAAAAAGGAAGCTTATTGTGTGCCAATATCTGATTCTGTGTTCGAGCATGAGGGTGACCAAGCCTGCGATGCCAAGTGGAGACAGAAGTACGGACAACAAAAGAAACAGAAGGACAAGACAACTCAAGGTAGGTGTCTTGGAGAAGATAAAGGCCATGCTTACTCGGCCCGGTGAGGAGGATTTCTTGGTTGCCTGATCCTTGACACAAAAGAAATCAAGATGAAACTCAAAATAAACGTTATTGTCACGAGAAAATTTTTGAACAGAGAGAAGCGGTTTAGTAATTACGGGAACATGGAGTATATTGAGAAGAGTTAAAGGCTTTTGTGTTGTAGAAAGAGTAGAGGAACAAAAACCTGAAATATTCAGTTGCTGGCAATTGCCAACTAGCACTCCATCAGAGCCCGAATAGTCATCATAATGTTGGAAAGCAGCAATATCCGGTGTGACATGATGGCTCGCCAATGTCGGGGAACCAATTTCCAGGATAACCAGGCTGAGTAATGACAGAATTAGCTGCTGCTCCACCAAACTATTGAAGTCGGTAGCAGGTGGCTGCACCATGACCAACCTTATTGCATAGCTGGCACCGAGGTTTATACTCATCTGTTTGCCAGGGCTTCCGTGGCTGATTGCCACGACCACCGCATCCTCGGCCTAGGCCTCCATAACAGCCACGCCCTCCTCGATTGCCGGTCCAATAAGTCTGATCCCGTTGCACTCCATTGGCCAACGATCCTGAAGAAGGTGCCGGCACAGGGGAAACAGGCAAAGCACTCACAGTAGTAGAAGAATTAGCTAGAACTTTAACAGGATCACAGACTAAAAATTCTTGACTGGTAAGCAGACTCAATAACTCAGAGTAGGAGATAGGCTCACGACGGGTGGACAGAGATGTTGCATAAGGCTGAAACTTAGATCGAAGCCCACGAAAAACATGAATATTGAAATCAAGAGCTGATAGAGGCTTACCCGCAGCAGAGAGCTGATCAGAGAGATACTTTGCTCGATGGAGATAACGCGTGACAGACTCCTTAACCTGTTGTTCAAGGTGCTGCAACGCCATATGAATCGCCATCAATCAAGTGGTATTAGCAGACGCCAAAGAAGTTTCCAAAGCCTGCCATGCCTCAAACGATGTCTTGGCATCAACCACAATAGGAAACACATCGACCGTGAGAGACGACAAGATGGCACTAAGGACAAGATTGTCCTGTTGAATCCATCACTGGAACTTGAGGTTAGACTCACCAGTCTCAAGTGTGGGTGCAGGGCAGAGTGTGGTGCCATTAACAAACCCCTGGACACCTTGGCCAATAAGGAAGGGCTCGATTTGAGCCCTCCAAAAAACATAGTTTGTCTCGGTCAATTTGATCGAGACATAGTGATGGGCATCGGAAAGTGGCTGAGACACAGCATCTCTTGCTGTAGAAGCAGGATTAGAAACAACAGGCCCTTTGGAAGAAGAAGACACAAGGGCAATCGGGGATTTGGGTGATTCGGCAGCCATTAGAAAAACTGTTAAGCGATAGGCTTCGCTACTATATAGAACTACTTAACAAGTGAGTGTTTTGAGTAAACACAGTACAAATGATACTGGCGTGTTGGCCTTGTATTTATAATCAGATTGCTATATCACAGAGTACACAAGAAGAGATCAGTCATATGCAAAGATAAACTATACAGCTGTACCTAACTCTCCTACCGTTATCAGATAACTCTACATCAGATAATGCAAATCCTACTTCCTGATAACTCTAATCACACTTTCGGTGATATCCTAATAGTAGAGGACTAGTTTACCATGAACATGTCTATAAACCCTCAGTGAAGAAGATTTCCTTAGGTTTCTTGGTGAAATTCCTACCTTTTATAAACCCAAAGAGTAGAAAATCTCAACCAACTGTGATCATCACCTCCTACAATGACCTACTTTTGTGTAGCTCTGGTATGGATTGCAAGTTCGATCTATTCTATTTTGAATCCCTTAACCAAGAAATTGTTACCTCTCCCTCCCTTTTCAAGAGAAAACTTGCGGGTTATGGTTGGCCTTGTATGTGATAATCAAAAGCAAAACTTTAGAGTAGCGCGTATCCTAGAAGGCCATCAGTTTGAGTCATATACGGTGGAGATGTTTTGCAGTGAGATGAACAAGTGGGATGAGGTGGTTCTGGTGCCTCCTTCTCCACTTCGTTTTGGCTATGACTTGCATGTATTTTCGTGGAATGGCTTCATGCATTGGTTCACATGGGAGAATAAAACTGTTGCTTACAATCCTTATAACCCTAACAAATGCTATTTGAATAGTAACCCATCCACTGCGTACCAAAAGAGCTGTCTTGGTGCGTGCCAAAGATCATTGGTAATGTTTCAGTTGGTGAATACTTTCTGCTAAGATTTGGGAGCTTACAAATTACCACACACCGCAGTGGATCTTGAGGCATTGTGTTTCTCTACAACAACTATTTAATGGCCTTGAAGGCCCTTTGCATTTTAATTTCCCGGATCCCTCTCGAATCATTAAGGATTTAAAAATACTCTTTATCAACCCCATTTACAGCCATATGGTGTACTTGGAGAAGAGGGGTAGCATTTACTTGTTTAGCTTGCAAGCGAAATTTGTGCAGCCTGTCAACAGTGCAGCATTAGATGTGATCACATTTGGTTATCATGGGATCCATCTTATAGTACCAACTAACGGGCTGCCCGCGCCTTGCTGCGGGTGTCCTTAAAATTCAGCAACATATATATTGGGGTGAATTACCTATGCTTAATAAAGCAGTCTTGCCTTTTTGTTAAAGAAAATCTACTTGTTGGACATTATTTTACTGCAGGTTACATGGCCTATAATTTAAAACCAACCACTGTGTCTGTAAATTCCAATCTTGTTCTTCAAATTCTTGTGGAAAATGACAAAAACAAAAAGAATGAAGAAAACTTAAAAATATGAAGTACCAACAAATTCAGAGGAAGCAAAGGAATAGACAATGAAAAAAATAATGATGTTTACGCCATCTAGTCACTTACCAAACAAAAATCAGAGGAAACAAACGAATGGGCAGTGAGAAAAATCAATAACGGTTACACCATCACCTTACTTACCAAACCGAACCCTAAAGTTAAGAATTTAGGCAAACAAATCTTATGTGACATAAAAAGTAATTAATTACTTGCAACAATCTACTTATAAAATACTTTAGCCTTCCAAGATGATACATGTACAAATTATTTTTCAAGTAACTCCAACTAAACATGATCTTAAAGTCTAAACATTTCCTGCACTTACTATTGTATGATGGTGTAGATGAAAACTATGTGTCTGACGTTTTACTTCAATCCCTTCAAACATCTTTTAGCCTCGATGGAGCCTTGGTGTACAAACATTTCCTGTACTCAATAGTATAATAGGACGGTGTGGTTGAAAAACATGTATCTCATGGTATGCTTCAGTCTTCAAAAATCTTTTAGCTTTGATGGGGCCTTGGTATTTTTCGGGTTAATGGTATATTTGGTACCCCTAGTAGTTCAAATTCGTCAATTGTATACCCCGACTATTTTTTTCGTCAATTATGTACCCGAACTTTGTGAGTTTGCGTCAATCGTATACCTCGGGCAGCACTTTGATGACGTGGCATGCTGCCCGTTAATGGTAGGTTGCAATTTAGTCCCTGATTTTTTAAATTAATCATATAAGTCCTATATTGGTACACAATTTAGTACATATATTTTTTATTATTTAGAGTTAATCCTTAATATTATATGTAATTATTAATTACACAATATTTGATTCCTAAATTATTTTTAGTGCATAATAATATTTCTATTAAAATAATTATCATATAATAATTTTGTTATGATAAATTTTGTAATACATAGCTAGTTATATTTAATGTGTATATAGTACATAGTCATAAGAATCATTCAATTATATTACCTAATTGTAATTACTTATGAATGATTCAATATATCAAGAATATATTTCACTTTATTAGTTTTAACAATATAAAAATTTAAAATTCAAAAAATAATGAAAAATTGGTCCCACTTGCCATGTATCAAAACAATAAGAAGTTTGAAAATCAAATTCATAGCCCAACAGCTAGCACCACTTGCAAAATTAGAAAATTGCAAAGTTTGGAAATATTTTAAGGTGAACAAAAATAATAAATTTTTATTATTAAATTGTATATGAACATTATTAAATTTGATGTAACTAACTACATACAGTAAATTATTATAATTATAGTAATTATTATTATTATTGTAAGAGACTATTTACAAGAGTATTGATTTTTTATTTCCTTTTGTGATTAATTATAATTTAGTAATTAATTAAAATTAATTGTATATTAGTTCAAAAAAATTATAATTTTGTAATTAATTAAAATTAATTGTATATTAGATGGAATTATAAAATTAAATATCGCACAAGTAATAATTATGCATAACACTAAAAATTTAAACTAAAGTATTATTGTTTTAAAAAAAGGATTTGATTGAATAAAATAAAAATTTGAGGACTTAATTGTGTAATTTTAATGGACCTATATGATTAAATTTGAAATGTAGGGGGGAAAACTAAAACAAGTTATTGGCGGGCAGCATGCCACGTCATCAAAATACTGCCCGGGGTATACGATTGACCAAATTTAAAAAGTACAGGTATATAATTGACGGAAAAAAAAGTCGGGGTATACAATTGATGAATTTGAAAGAGTTTGGGTACCAATTATACCATTAACCCGGTATTTTTCTTCCCTTTTTCTTTTTTAGGAAAAGAAAAAAAAAAGGAAACTTACTCAAAGTCACAACGCAAGGGTCTTCGAGGATATTATTTTTTACTGAAGAAGATGAGGGATTTTATTTCTTCATGAAGTAAACCTCATCAAGATTACATTTAGTCCTCGAGTTGCTTTTTGAATGTCAATAATAAGCACTTACTCAAAGTTACAAAGCAATGGTCTTGGAGGATATTCTTTTTTTACCCAGGAAGATGAGGCATTTGTGATTGCCTAGTAAGATAAAATTACTAATTGGCGCATCCTTAGCTTGGTGTCTTAATCACCATCATAGCTTGATACTATACGGAATCAACTGTTGCAAAAAAAGGCAGCCACAAATCAATTTTGGAGTTGTTATAAAATTGGGGGAGAAATTCACTTCTTAATGAAATGATACAAGCTTGATCAAAGTAATAATCTAACCTTGATGGAAGTAATACACCATTAATAATAATAATACAACTTTGATAGTAATAGTAATAATGAAGATTAATAAAATGTAGATGAAGGGAGATGGAGAAGAGAGGTGTATGTGTATGGAAATGAAGAGAGTAATCTAATGGTAGGATGTAAGCCTAAAAATAAATAAGTATGATTAATTTAAAAGGATAAAATCAGAAGGATTTTAGGATAAAATCAAAAGGATGTTAGGTAAAGGAAGATGATATTAGGATTATGACAAATGGAATTATGGAGGATAATTAGCCAAAGAGATAATTCCAAGTAGAAGTTTGGTGTGTGAGTAAAGTATTTACCGGGGGTAAATTTGAGTATGGTAAAAATGAGTTTTATTGGATAGTAACAATGACATTCACTATAGTTTATTTATAACACTCCCCCTTGAATGTCATTGCACCTTAGATAGAATACGCTTAGGAAGTACTACCTCATTAAAAACCTTACCAAGAAAAACCCAGTGGGACAAAAACTTGGTGAAGGAAAAAAGAGTGCAGTGCGTATTCTACTCCCCCTGATTTTGGCATCCCATGATATCTGGAATCCTCCATAAACCAATCCTCTTCATCAATTCTTCAAAAGTTGTAGTAGGAACTGATTTTGTAAATATATCTGCCAGATTGTTACTTGAATGATTCTTGATGTATCCTCCCTTCAATTGGGCAATGTAGCTATCATTATCTTCATAAATCGTCGTTGGAACTTCTTCCTCGCTAACTAATCCATATGAATCTTGACAATACTGCATCATCGATCTTAGCCAAGCACATTCTCGGCTAACTTCATGTATGAACATAATTTCTCCATTATTTGAAGAGGCAACAACGATACTTTGTTTTCTGCTCACCACGATACTTGATGTATCTGTCTGTGCTTTATGTGGATCAAATAAAAGACCTATATCTGCAAAACCAACTAGATGCACCTTGGCCTCACAAGGTTAAAATAATTCCATATACCAAAATAATAGAATATATATTTATATATTATATTCCAATATAAATACGTTAGAGGAAAATTATATTTTGCAAATAAATTTATAACAAAAGCTTCAGGCTTTGTGTTACTAGCAAGATAAATTGGAGTGTGATGTGGTACTTCAAGACCAATCGATTAATCTAATCTTTTCAAAAATTTTATCTTAAATTTTTTTTCTTAAATATAGCACGGATTTGGAAACCTCTTCAGGAGTTCCATTAGTATTCAGAACACAAAAATAATGAAAACTTCACATATAGATCTAAATCATAAATATAAGCAACAATAATAATAAATTCACACATATACTGATTAAATAAAGCACATAGAGCATATATGTAAGAATAATTATACATCACATATCCAAATTGGCTCAAACCATGTAAAGATCAATTTAGTTTAATTGAATATATATATCCTGGGTATTAATTGCTTCAGGCAACGTGAATCCTTCAAGGATTCTCCTGTATATGTCATGAATTATGGATCCACAGATGTAGGCTGTAACAACATCCATTTGATGCATCTCTAATTCTTTTCACATTATGCCAAACTTACCAAAAATAATTGCATCCACCACAAGGGAGTATATCTATCTCCTCACAATTAATACCAAGTCGTTTGGGTAAAACCTTGTGCGATAAGCGTGCTTTGTATCCCTCTATTATAATTCTCTTTTCGCACAAATACCCATTTTCAATTGACTGGTTCCACACCATTTGGTGTAGGGACTACAGGTCCGGATAATATCTTGCTTCACAACGGACTACAGGTCCGGAAAATATCTCGCTTCACAAGCAATTCTAACACAGCCTTAATCATGTTTCTCAATTTGGCCAATCATACTGTGCCTACATTCATCAATAGATGTAGGTTCATGATCCTCATTTTATTTCAAAATATTTAACGCTATATAAAATAAATAAAAATAGTATTCCGTCGACGGTTATTTCATGTCGGTTCCATCTTATTTCTGACACTGTAGTTGAGATTTCATCATACTCATTTATTTCAGGTACCTGAATTACTTCTGGAACTTTATCAATTTTGTCAGAAAAACCTCTTCTGGAGGATTTTCCTCTTCTTGAGGACTTTTAATATGAACCTTTACTGGAGGTCTTATTTTCTTACTGGGCCACATTATCTCTTTGCTCCTTTTTCTCTATCGAGAATTTTGTTTTCTTTTGAAACCGAGTATACTCTATGCTTCTGGCATACTTTAGATTCATTTACATATTATACTTGTTCTTTTGGAACATTAATTTAAACAGGAGCATTTGCAGCTGGTATATAAGATTTGGTCACTTTATGTGTCTGGCAATTGAAAAAATATTTTGCAAAGGAATCTTCTTCTGAACTTCAGGTTCATATGAATTCATTTGAGGATCAAAACTAAGCATTGAATAACATTTCAATAATATCTTGATCCAGCTGCTTATTTTCTCCCCCTGATGTTGGGTAAACTCTTTCATCAAATTAACAATAAACAAATCTCCAATCACTAGTCAATGAGTTATGGAGATTCATACCCAACATACACAACATATATTCCCAGTCTTCTTTAAGGACCAATTTTACTATACTGTGGTGGAGCATTATATACTGTACAACTAACGGTCCGAAGGTGGGAGTTACTAGGTTCGTGACCATGAACCAATTAAATGGGGAGACCTTATGATAACTTGTTGGCTTGATGCACGCAAGTGCTGCTGCATGTAAAAATACCAATTTCTCAAACAGCAATATTTAATTAACAATGGTCCTCAAATCAATTGGAAATGTTCGCCCAGATCTTTTTGGGCTTATTGCCAATGATATATATTTTCCATTGAAGAAATATACCAGCATTATCTAGACATATAGTCTAATAACATAAGTAGGGATATGTACCCGCAAGTGGCTTAATCATTAAAATAAGTGCGCACAATGCCAACTTGCATCACATAATAGACCATCTAGTCGATGCATCATAAAAACAAATTACCTAGATGGTCAACACGACAGATTTATCAGTTCGCGTACATGTCCCTGAATTATTCCCAAAAAATTGCTAGTGATTCTAGGCCAACCTCATCTTAAGAAGGCCAAACAATTAATTTTCGCAGCAAACTAACACATGAAAATTCATTGATTGTAAAAACTTCTGGTTTTTCAATGAATAACCAAGAATAAATGTCGTGCATCATTATTGATCCGAGATGGCTCAACCGGTCATGCCAAACAAGATATCCAATAATCAACTTCTAGTTGATCTCAGCTTCGGGTTGTGCGAACTGTGTATTTAAACACTTAAAATTGCTAGCTTCAGGCTAGTGCATTCCGGCTTCTGGCTGGATATGGTAAGTTTCAGTTACTCAATTGCTAGCTTCAGGCTGCAATACGTGTGTCAGTTTTAGGCTTATTTCTGCCACTCATGTCGAAAAAGATCAGAATTATTGAGCAATAATTAAAGTAGTGGCAAACTTTTCCAAAAGCAAAACCTCGAAGATTAAAAAGCTTCTGGAGTTTACTGACAAATAATGCAAAGTTTTTAATTACCGAAAAATTTTCTGGATCTTTTCAGAGATAGAAAAAGGGTCCACATTTGAAAAAACTGACACCTAGCTGTCTAATCTCAGACTATAAGAAGGGGAGGCGGTTGAGACAGGAAGATGCAAAAAACTCAGAAAAACTCAACAAGACAAGAAAAATGCCTTCCCCAGCTACTGTTTTCTTTGTTGAGGGTGCCTCTCTAGGAAGAAGGAATAGGTTAGCTTATAGCATGGTGAATGAACAGCAAGAGAAATTACCGAATGATCTGACGAGAATTCCTCGTTTAGTGTTTGTTGATGACCTTTATTCATCTAGGTTCTTTGTAATTCCTATGGAAGAAACATTCTTCCTAGAAGACCAAAGCAATCTAAGGGCATCCTTTTATGGCTCGGCTAACTCTATTATATTTTTCATATCTAATAGACTGCAGGAATTTCAGCTAGAGCCTTCATGTCAAATTTTAAATCAAAGCAGTTATTATCAGGTTTCCATGATGACTCGGAGCGTCCCAAGGGTGACTGGGTTACCACCTACATGGCCTAAGGTACGACTTCTACTATGGAATTGCAGGGGTGTAGCAAGAAGGTCCCAAGATTTTGTGCGTACCTTAAGGGATCTAAAAAATCAATACAAGCCCAACATGGTACTGATTATTGAGACTTTGTGGCAAGCAGGAAAAAATCATGGTGTAATCCTACTCCGTTTTCCTGCAACGAATCGGTTTGAGATACCTGGAGAAAACAATATGGGTGGCATGTGGTTCTCCTGGAACGACAATGTTAGGATCAACATCAACAACGAGGCTCAGAGTTTTAGAGTCAATGTTGTACCCAACAGATAAATAATTATTTCAACTTATGTATGAGAACAATTCCTCTTTGTGAATGTTCTCCAGTTATGGATCCATTATGCAATAATAATATGCATGTTTTCCCTTAGCCTTGCCATTATATTCTCATTCACGGCCACAGACACAATTAATTATATTGTCTTATTCGCTTCAGGGAATAGAGCAGACTCAATCTGACGGGATCCATAATAATTTCTTTTATTACTGTAAGTGGGAGTTTCTGTACTTTTCAAGTTTTCAAGAGTATTTTCTCTTCTAGAGCATAAATATATGATCTTCTAGATCATAGTAAAGTATGCGTTCTTCAAGAACATATTCAAACTTATGCTCTTCTGGAGTGTATAAATCTTTTTCTCATTTTTGAGATTGTACGTGTTATGTAAAATAATTGACATCCACACATATAACTCTCCCCCTTGGATGTCAACTTGCATTATCTCCAGGACAAATGCTTGAGCCTTTATTCTACAAACGATTACAATAACAGTAAAGTAAACATAATAAAATAAAATATAACAAAAAATAATTAAACAGAAAATAAAACAAAAGCTTTCAATAAAAAAAAAAGAAATGACTTGTGCCTTCAGGGTAAGCAAGAACAATATCCATCTTCTGGTGGTCGTATAATATCCATCTTCTAGTGGGCATATTTTTCTTCAATTTTCCTCAAAGATTTGCGGGATCTTTTAGCAGTAAGACATCCAGTCTTTGCTTTATATTCTCTTTTATTGCGTCTTCGAGACGATTTACATTTAAATGCATTCAATGCCCATAACAAATTTCTTTCGGAAATTTTAAGGGCTTCCAATATTTGTAACATTAACATAATTCCAAAATTAAGGAAATGAAAGACTTAAATAAAATAAATAATCATGGGCCTATTATTAATTAGCCCAATTAAAATAAATAAATACAAATTAAATGTGATGGGCCTTGTATGAGCCCCAGCGAAATATAAATGAAATTAGAGCGAAAAATTAAATGCAATGGGCCTTTTAATAGCCCAATCATAATTTAAATAAAAATATAAAATATGCTTACTCGATAAATCTTTCAGCAGTAATATATAGCATAATAATAAAAAATTTATAACCTATATAGAAAGGATGAAAGTAGTAATAAGAAAAGTTTTAGAAATAAATACCTTAATAGAGTAGAGACTTGTGCTGATAACGTGTTATAAAATTGGGAGAGAAATTCACTTCTTAATGGAATGATACAAGCTTGATCAAGGTAATAATCTAACCTTGATGGAAGTAATACACCATTAATAATAATAATACAACTTTGATAGTAATAGTAATAATGAATATTAATAAAATGTAGATGAAGGGAGATGGAGAAGAGAGGTGTATGTATATGGAAATGAAGAGAGTAATCTAATGGTAGGATGTAAGTATATGAAAGTGAAGAAATGAAGGGGTATTTATAGTTGGAAATGGAAAGACAAGAACAAATAAGTATGATTAATTTAAAAGGATAAAATCAAAGGGATGTTAGGTAAAGGAAGATGATATTAGGATTATGACAAATGGAATTATGGAGGATAATTAGCCAAAGAGATAATTCCAAGTAGAAGTTTGGTGTATGGGTAATATATTTACCGAAGGTAAATTCGAATATGGTAAAAAAGTGTTTTACTGGATGGTAACAATGACATTCACCATAATTTATTTATAACATGAGTCTTAATAATGACGTTTAACCGAACAATAAAGTGAGTAGACTAATCATAAACATCATATACTACGACTAATCACAATAATTATATATGTTTAGGGGTCATTAATAATGTAGTTCACATAAGTCTTTTTTTTTTGCAGATTATTATTTTTCTTTCCGAATTTAAAAGCTTCCTAGATTGTTATATTTTATACTTATCAAATCTCTAGTCAACTTCAAAAAAACTTTTAACAACCCCGAATGCAATATCCCAGCCGTGCTTTGTGATTTGGATTTCCAATCAATGGTGCTCAGATCAAATAGCCTTAAAGAGAACAAATAAAATAATTAACCAACGTAACTGATCAAAGCATAAATCTCAAAACAAAAACCTTTAAGAATTTAAATCTAATTTGATGATATGAACACTTACAACTTATATATCAAAGTGATGAATTAGACGAATTAGACCCGCAGGGCTGGTTGAAGCAAGCCGTAAGAATCTCAGGTCTGGGGTTCCTATATTGCGCTGCGATCAGTTTTAAAAGACTGGTCACAAAGTTAAAAAAAAAAAAAGAACAAAGACGGACAGAGGAAGAAGAAACAATGTTGTAGCAGATGTGAAGAAGAGTGCAAACCAGGGCTGAATTCTCAACGATCCATCATGTTGCATCTTACCTTAAATATAGTCCTGTTTAGCAAAAATATCTAGTTTAATATTAAATAACAGATTCACAGTACAACATCTTTTTACACAGATTCTAGTTTGTGGAGAAGGTATGGGATTACATTGAAGATGTGCAATATCAGTTTTTAAGCATCACTCTGAAAACTATCACCAGCTGCAGATGGGCATAAAACGTGCATGCCGCTCTCTTGTAGAAAAAATGAAAGGAAAGTCTAAGAATTGGGCTCTGGAGGTGGTTGAAATGGAGAGGCAGAGGCTGACAGATTACACTTGTAACAAACTGATGGCTACCAAGCAAGGATTTCTGAATTATTTTGGGCAAAATTATGGGAGTATTGACATTGCAGGTCTTGGTACGGTTGTTGTGAAGGATGATCTGACAAAAAGGATTGATAAGAAGAGGAATAGAGAAAAGTGAAGAAAGAGATGAGAGATAGATAAGTGTTGAGGAGAGATAGAGTATTGGAGAGTAAGATAGAAGACCAAGTATGATGAAGCACCTGGACGGATAATCCAAGGAAATAAAGTTTACAGGAACTGATCTTAGATGCATGTAAGTTAGAACGTAGCATCTTCAAAATATTTAATAATTTAATGTTATATTTTACAACCGTTACACTTATAAAAAAGAAAACATACCACGTTAGATAATTTTACAAAGAATGAATTAGAAGCTCATGGTTATTCAACGTGTCCATAAAGAACAATTATCATAATGATATATTTTAAAAAATAAATCAAACAAAATAAAGGGTAAACTTATCTTATTAGAAATTTATCGGGGTAAAAGAATCAATTTACTCCACCAAAGTCTTCCTGTTAAAAAAAAAAGTCTTCCCTGTTTTAGTATATATAGAAAATTTGGCCCACAATCCCAGCACTATATCAAGACACCCTCCCTTAATCCACTTTGGAGACAACTGCCTCACATTATGTTCGTTAAATGGTTAAGTTTTCCTCCTTTGTTGCTTATTTCACAAGTTTTCTTTTTTGAAGTATGAGAATAGCCTCATCATTTTATATTTATATTGAGGATTTCTATCAATTTATGGTACAAATAAGTCCTGTGGTTTTGCCATAAAAAACTCGGTGGCTTGCGCAGCAATATGGTCCAAATTAAACTAAATCACGAACATCAAGCAGCACTTTGTCCCATGTAACATTTCATGCATACACGAGCTAAGAACTACCAGCTGACCTACTCGAGATTTGACTGATGATTATTCGAATTCGAACTCGAATTTGACCCGACCTTATCAAGTACGAATCAAACTCGAGTCGAGTTTTATGGATAACGACTCTGGTTGGAGCATGAGAGTATCCGGCTCAATAAGCACGCTAGCCTTAACAAACTTTTTCACTTCTGTAAGGCTAAGACCCATTATTTTTCACTTTTCACTCAGTATTATTATTTTTCTATTTATATCAATTGCAGGTTTATTATATTTTTATCAAAAATTTATTGAATATTTTTTAATAATGTAGAAAAAATCGTTCAGTCTCTGTTATTCTTTGTTTATTTTCTTGCAAAAGTGAATATATCTTCTTTAATTTAATATATTTTAATTTTTTTTATTTTTCTTAACATGTGTAAATAAAATACAACCAAGCATGTGATGCACGGACAATGTACTAGTTATCTTTTTAGTTCCATAACTTAGCCTAAATAGCTCATTATTATTTTAGTTGCACAACTTAGGCTATATAAATGCAATCTTTTGTAATTTTTTTCTTAAGCCCTAGATAAAAAGAAGTAGCTATTGAAATAATGAAACAAAACAAATTCCTAATTTAAATCAATTAACCTGTCAACTCTAAAAACCAGTTTGTATATAATTACTATAGCTAATTTCCTACTCTAAGTACCTTCATTAAGATTTTCAAAAAAAAAAATATTAAGAAGAGAAAGTGTAAAAAAACCAGTTTGTATAAATTACTATAGCTAATTTCCTGCTCTAAGTACCACCATTAAGATTTTCTAAACAAAAAAAATTATTAAGAAGAGAAAGTGTAAAAGTATAATTACGAGTGCCATTTGACCATTGTCAAGGCTATTCAAGCCAATTTTGTAACCAATCGGCAACCCAGACAGTATAAAAAATAAAAAACATCAAAGACCTGTATCCTTGTGTTGAGCGTTAAAGTTGGAATTCATCTTTGTGTTTGATTTTGGCTTCATTTCATCCCTTTATTCCTCTTAGTTGGCCTGTTTTGGTCCCTCTCGCTGGAATCCGGCGGAAAATGATAACGTGACAAGGTTTCCAGTGCCACATCACCATATGTGGAAGCCACATATCAGGTCGAACCAATA
The DNA here is from genome assembly GCA_028386065.3 of Turnera subulata. Classification (NCBI taxonomy): domain Eukaryota; kingdom Viridiplantae; phylum Streptophyta; class Magnoliopsida; order Malpighiales; family Passifloraceae; genus Turnera; species Turnera subulata. The sequence goes on along the minus strand of JAKUCV010001253.1, from coordinate 3,339 downwards.
AATCGAATCGAACCGAATCGACCTGACCTGTTCGACAACCCAAAGACCCATTTTACAAATCCGATGGGCCCGGATTTTGTCATTTTTTCTTTTTTTTTCTAAAATTAATTTATTTAAAACCTTTCATTGAATAAAAAATTTGTTCAAAAATAAAATAATAACTTGTCGTCGGCGCCCCAATATGTCGATCTAGGTTTTTTTTTTTTCTGAGAGAGAGAAAAGAAAAAGCCTAAGTTTTGGTTTGCGACAATTACTGTTTTGATTGGTCATGAAGTTTTTACTTGATAAGGATTCTTAATAAAGAGTCTATTACATTTCTGATTAGAAGATTGTTAATAAAAGGTCTATTACATTTGTGATTAAAAAAAAAATGACAAGGTTCTGTTCTGACATGTACCATTAGGGTACTATATATATTTCTCACCTTTTTTACCTTTCAAGATTCGAACAGGACATCATATTTCCATTGATTAGTGGTGATAAAAGCAATCTGACATATCATTCAAACCATTTAAGTCTAAAGTGATTTATTTCCCCCCTCTAGACCGTGGTTTTTGTGTCCCCTCCAGGCACTTAGTTTTATCTTTTCTTTTTTTTTTTTATACTAGAAGAGTATCCCAGTCGTTTTCCGGATTAATCTCTTCCCATGGCTCGATGCGCCACCTTTGTGAGGTGGGACTACTACCAACAGCACAATTTTCATACACCCACTTCCACCAGGACTTGAAACATAAACCTTCGGGTTTAAGGGGAATGCAACACGTTTTACCATGTAGTTTTATCTTTTTTTGGCTAGCAAACGTTTTAGGAGAACTTTCACGGATTCTGACTAATTCAGTCTGTAGTATTGGCCAACAGAATAATAATATAGGCAATGCGATCCTATAATAGTTGGATTTGTGAAAATATGTATTAGTAAAGGTGTGTATTGGCTGGTAAAATGTGTTAGACGGTATGCGTTAAATAACCCTTCTCAATCTTGGTTAACATTTGAATTTAAATTTCTTTCTTGTATGTATCCAGGGATTTGCTTTTTTGTATTTCATAATTTCATAATCTATTATTATATATATGTTATAATCTATACATATATATAGAGTTGGATAACTAGGAATTTTGACATTTTACATAATCCCAACTTGTACAGACTATTATATTTAGAGCTAACAATTTCTTGGTATTTTTAAATATGTCCTTTGAAAAATTTGTATAGTTATTTGATTATAAAATATAATTAAATATTCTCACAACTCATTTTTTGCTGAAAAAATATAATAATTTATGTAACTATTTCAAATTTAAAGTTAAAAAAGAAATAATGATATTTCAAAAACGGTGTTGAGATGTTTGGTTTGATTCCGGACGGAGCGTAGCCATAGATATGCGTCTCTCGGGGGTGAGAAACCTATGTTGACATTAGAGGAGGTGCTCTGGCAGCAATGGAAATACGTCTTGGCTTCAAAATGCCTTTGGTAGGATAAGAGTGGGGGTGAGCAAACGGTACGGCTCGATACTACCGTACCGATTTTTGCGTCTGTAGGAAACTACTGAGGGTGCCCCTATACCAACTCAATACCGACCGGTACATACCGACGTAAGTTTGAGGCCATACCGATAGGATACCGACCAGTTCGGTCGGCATACCGCGAATGCCGCGCCGAAAAATGGCAGAAGCAAAAATGCAGAAAAGAATGGCAACACATGATTTTGGGATTTTATTCAAGTTTTGAATTCCCAGATACACCACAAACAAAGACCCAAAATCATATTTTTACATTCATGCATTCATATTTCACATCAAAAAAACATAAAATACGGCTAATAATACATCACGCAAGCATTTAAGGTATGGTAATAAACGATTTTTTATTTTGCAAAATAAGTACTCCACAAATCGGAGAAGAGAAGAAGCACTGCAGAAACACTTAATTTTTTCTTTGTAGTCAAATTTTAATCTGATACCAATTCATCTTAATCAATTATACCCATTCCAAAATTCATCAGTTAAAAGAAAACCCATGAAAATACAAACAATCCAAGAATCAATTTACCCAAATCAAACCCCAAAAATCCCAAAAATCAAACCAAAGTTAAACAAAATAGATACAATCTAATAATTAAAAGGAAAAATTTCCAAAAAAAAAGAATTAAAAGGAAGATAGAAGAGGAAGGAGAGATGAGGAAGGAGTGAAGAATGATTGTAAATTTCAAGTCGACACAAGAAAAGAGGAGCCTGCATCTGGGTCTGTCCACACTCTACTGTGCTCTCATGCGCCGCTGTGTATGGTGACATCGCGGTTTACAGGGACAGAGGATGTAGGCGGCAGCACCATTGGTGGTGAGTAGATGGTGACAAGTAGGCGAGGGAGAGATGAGAGACTCAAAGAGAGAGAGGAATTAATGTTGGGTGGAGTTTTGGATGGTGACAGCAAAGAGGGGGGAGATGAGGAAGAGGTGGAGAAGAGAAGAATTTGACGATAGGGAGAGTAAAGGTGGGGAGAACTGAATTTGGGAATTAGGAATTTTAGGGTTAAGATAGGGGTATTTATATCATAGGGTCAACCGACAGAAACATACATCCTACTTATCGCCATGTTTTCAGCGCGGTTTGGAGCCGAGCCGACCACTATGTTAGAGGCCTACCTCCCGACTGATACTGTAACGTCCCGGCTTTTCGACTCTCACTACAGACCAACACGAGACCTTTCCAACATGCTTTGTCCTCACTCGCACGTTTCCGGGGAGAACTTCCCAGGAGGTCTGAAACACCCGTGTCCCAATTTAACGATAAAATATCTAAACTTAAGGAAATTACCAAAATGCCCTTGAAACCCGGGACACGAAAATCAATATCAAAAACATTATCCAAAATCCTCAATAAAAAGAGATGTCATAACGACATAGTCAACCGGCTTAGCAAGCCTCAAATCAAACCCGGCATCCTGCCGAACATCATCAATAGTAAATCCCGGCAATCAGCCGATAAAATAATCCAAAATCAAAAGACATCTCTAAAAAGATCCAAAGCAGCGGAAGAAATAAATGGAATAAAAATATGAGAAACAAAATAGTATGCATGCCGACACTATGGATCCAACCGGGAGAACAAGCACGGCTACCTGCTGGGATGTCCACGTCCATACTCCGGGAAAAGAAGAAGGTGTCTGCACGCTATCTAAAGTCTGAAAAACAACGTTGGCGATTATGTGAGTCGCCTACTCAGTGAGCAATATATATCTAATTATGAGAGTGTGCAGATCAGGTCCGAAGGGAAAGCAGAGTAACAAGACATGCAAGCAACATACAACAATCAGTACTAACATGCCAACACAATCAACA
>JAKUCV010001252.1:114521-157535 GCA_028386065.3 Turnera subulata | reverse complement strand
ATCGACACTGTGCACAAGGTTTTCTTTATTATGGGAGTCAAGAAATTTTACTACCTTGAAAACTAAGAGTATCAGCATTAAGAAGAACAACATGATCAGCCAAAAAAAAACTGTTGGCAGCTCAAAAACAACCATTTATGCGCTACCATCGGATTGATCCTATATATGGGGGATATAGCTTCCTTACCTTTTCTGCGCTCGGCTTTCCGGGCCATGCCATTTTGGAGCCTCCTAGGCTGACACCGGAAATTACGAAGCACATAAAAAGCCATGTCATCCCAAGAGGATAATTGGATGACTTTTTATGTGCTTCGTTATTCCGGTATCTGCCCAGGAATCTCCAAAAACAAATTTCACGCAAAGCTACTGGCTTTCCGGGCACTCCCGGATGATGTCGGTTAAAACATAACCGAATTCCCTGCTTCGGGGCCTTTTAGCTGCAATTCGTTGTTCCCTGTATCAACAACCCAGGAGTCCAAAAACAAATAGTTTCAGGAGTGAGGAAAAAACAAAACTAGAAGAGTCACAAAGAAACTTGCAGGCTGTAGAATTTAAGAATTAGGAATTAGGAGAAGAAAGAAAGAGAGAGAGTCTCGGGTGGGTTTACTACACCTTTGCCAACACTGGTTCCCTTGCTATATAATGGAAGAGGGAGAGGCAATAAGTTTTCTCTACGAGACAGTTGAAGAATAAATGTAGGCACATGTAGAGAAGATACCCATGTTGACACATTTATTGTTTTTCAATAATAACGTACCATGTTTTTCCGAACTACTCATTAATGTATATCATAAATTTGTAAGATACTTAAACGTTGAAGGATTTTTTTTTTTTCATCCAAACGTTGTATTTGAGGCCTTGAAGAACTCCAATATGCACAGTTTGTAATTTGTAATTTGACATCTTGATACATTTTTATTTTTTTATTTTTTGTGAGCTTGGATTATAACCACTGAAGTTTTCAGGAAGAAAAAATAAGAAAGAAGGGAATAAAAGAACAGATCTATAAGGTCCTATCACAAGAACTATCCAATCAAATATCTCACTTTATTTTATCATGAAAATGAAAGATAGCCAAGTAATTAAAGTAGGAGGATTAACGCATGAGCATGAATGGTTCGTGATTGGGGTAGTGGGTACTATTATTTGAAGAATCAAACGGTTCCGGAAAAAAAAATAGGCTACCTACATGACCATGCACATGCTGCCTTGTAGAAAATAATCAAAATATGCCACACACAATTAAAATAATCAATTTACAAAAAGAGAAAGAAACAATAATTATAATAAGAGAGTTTTTTTTTTTTTTCGAAATAATAAGAGAGGCTTGGTTGCAAGTAGTACTCGCTACTCACAATCAAATGCAAACTGTAACGTTTCTGCGTCTATGTCATATTCTTTTTAAAGATTGCAGTTAATTTTGAAAGAGATTTCTTAATGGCCTCATATTGCCAACGAGGTTCAATACGTCAATGCTTTGATTCTACTTTTTTTTTTAAATTTCTCACTATGTTTTATTCTTTATTCTGTTTGTGTTTCGGGTGCATGTTTACTATTATCACTGGTTTTTTCCTTTAATTAATTTAGGTAAATAATGAAACACCTCGACCCAAATTTATCCAATACACAGTAGTTACCAAACAACAGTGCCGACACGTGGCACAAACAGTAAATACAACAGGAAAATTCGGCCCAGTGATAATACCATGTCACCCAACCTCGGGTATAACAGTATCAATAGCACAGCGGAAGCAACTTTAATAATTACAGCAAAAGTATGAATCGACTCGATGCAAACTATGGATCCAGATCCGTCAGAGGAGATGCCGCAGCCTGCCATGATGCACACCTGGACAAAGAACAACGTAGCCTGCCGATGGGGCAGGTGAGGGGTGAGATTCTCCATAATCTCACCGGCTCATAACCAATGATGAACATAGCAGATACTTAACAATCAAGAGCACGTCAATATGACATACGAGTCATGTCCAGAACGCAGAATAAATACAGTCACAAAGAACAATGCGGACTATGCAAATGTCCACCCCATCGACTATGCAATGCACTGACCACCCAACACCTCGCAGACTGTACAATACTCTAGTGCCCGACCAGGACACCTCAACTCAACTACATATTGGGTAACCTACCCAGTCTCAACAGTCTATACAACACATACTCTAGTCCTAACAGACTATACTCAACAGAGGTTCCTCATCGTATCACATACCGTTACTATGCTTGCCGATCGTCTAACCCGGTACCAAAACAATCTCAAAATCACGTGAGCCTCGCTCACCGGGTAGCCGACAACCTGCACGGACCATACCCAATCAACATCACAAACCGGTCCCCCGGTAGAATCACAACATAACACGGCATCAGCAGTCACCACAGCAACTCGTAACCACAACAACAACAATTCTCATTAATCTCGATATCTGGGTATCGACATACCCTTAAAAATAACAATCATCCAATCGTCGACCACAACCGACAACCAACATATCTCAATATCCGATCAAAAACGGCAAGTGATACTCATCTGACAATTATCAAAAGAAGCCGACAACAAACAAAGGACAACTGGCAACCGATGCCAACAACAATAGACTACTCACGACCAACGACAACAAACAACACCCGCAAACCGGCAACCTATGCCGACCACGGTCAACCGACTATACTGACAACCTCCCAGGGTATGATCATGAGACAACATGCATATGACCATATCACATCCCAGCCCATCAAAGCAATCTCAACAACGTGCAAATATTCACAACAAATAACACCAAATATCACAAAAATGTCAACAACAATAAACCATAAGAAGCAATGGAACCTATGTAGTTCCAAGACCAACCATCCCGGCTATCACGGGTGGAATGACGTATATGCAACCTCACCTGATACTCCTCTGAAGCCGACATCCGGTTAAGCCTTGATATTCCTATAATATAACAACAGTAATCACTTACAATGCACAAACAAGATGATTATGCATGACGCCGGTTAACAGTTATTAGAAGGCTTATCAATTCTTTTTATTATTTCCACAATTATCTTATTCATTTCTGTGGAGATTACTAACAACCTATTTTCCATCTGATATACTAATTGTATTCAACATAAATCAAAACCAAAACCGAACGTCCAAGCCGATATCCCGGCCCTTAGGCCGCTTATGACAATAAGGCATATATACGTACACTTATACATAGTGTATATTTAAGATAATATATTTGTAAATAATCAAGTTACGACCCCTTAAATACCCACAGTCCATATGACGTAAATAATATTTCTTAAACATAATTATTCATAAAAATTCTATTTGTGATTAATTGAAGTTATGACCTATATATACCTATATATTAGCTAGAAGAAATAACCGTTGTAAACGATATATACATTTAGTAAATCTTATATAATCGTAAGTACTTATATACATAAAACTATAATCATTAATTTAATAAAAATATAGTGTAGCAATATCTATGGCGGTGAAAATAGCTACAGTACGTTATACGATATATATGTATATACTTGTGTAAAATTAAAATCAATAATTTAATTAAGATATAGGTCTAATATTATTTTAGCCTAGGATTACGGAAATGAATATAATAGAGATATATATACATGTCTAGGCCTTTTTTTAATTCAATTAAAACATAATTAAGGAAATTTGGAAACTAAACTTGGTAGGCCTTCACGAACGTTTAGCCCATCGGAGGATAAATCATAATTTCGAAAATTAAACGAGAGACATAATTAAAATAAGTAAACGACATGGGCTTTTTATTAATTAGCCCAATTAAAATTAAATAACTGAAAGTTAAATACAATGGGCCTTTTACGAGCCCAGGTAAATGTAAATAAAATTAAAACCAGAAATTATATGCTATAGGCCTTTTTAATAGCCCATTCGGGAAATTAAATAAAAGCATAAAATAAATAAATGCATAAATAAAATAAATAAAAGCATAAGTAAAATAAATAAAAGGCATAAATAAAAACAGAATTAAATAAATAAATAAAGCATAAATTAAATTATTAAAACCATAGGTTATTATTATTAATTAGCTTAATTAATCTTTTCATTAATCGTCGTTTTAATGTCTGAGTCCGTTAAATATCGTTCGGGTTCGTTAATATGATGCATAAGGTCCAAAGCTCGGGTTTTACCCAAAGGTTCGTTTCCGGGCTCGCCGGAAAATTCCCTAGTCTGCCGGAACCTCGTCGGATTCCGGCCAAGCACTGTTCGCTGCAATCCAAAAGTCCTGCTGTCACTATTCATTGCAGTCATCAGAACACCCAATTCCCTCTGCTACTGTTCATTACCCAACAAAATGTCCAAACCACCGAACAGGAACACCACTGAAGCCACTGCTAGCACCATCGTCATACCCACCGCCACACTCTGTTGACCGAAACTCCACCAACGGCAGCATCCACGAAGTCCAGAATTACTACCCAAGCTCACAGCAGCTCCATCGGAGACATCAAACCCCAAAGCAACAACCAAAACACACCCAATTGATCAACACCAGACCAAATCCGATAACCACAAGATCAGATTAACCACAACCCGAGATAGAATATTAGAAGAAGAAGGCGAAGGTATAGAGAAGGGCAGTGGCCGAGGCTCACCAGCGCGATGGATGTGGGGGAAGGAAGGATTGAGCCTTCACTGCGATGGCTCGAGCATGGCTCGTCTTGTGGTGGCGGCTGCGAGCAAAGGCGGAGAGAGAGGAGATCGGGCGGTGGAGGATGCAGAGGATGAAGAAGGAAGGAAGGAGAAGGAGAGGCGGCACCAGCGGCTGACGGGGCGACTGGGTGTGGCTGTCCACTGGTGGCAGAGGCCAGGGGAAGGGAGGAAGCGAGGAGATGTGAGTCGCGTCGCGACTCGGTGTGGTGGTGGCGACAATCCAAGGCGGCGACGCTCACGAGCACAGAGGAGTAGAGAATCGATGGCTGTAAGCGGTGAATCGGTGGCGATTTGCTGAAGAGGATGCGGCGATGGCTCATGCTGCTGCAATAGGGCGAGGAAACGATGGTCACGGCGTTGTCGTCTAGCAGCAGTGGCTCGGGAGGGAAGGCGGTTGTTGCGGGAATGTGGGGAAAGGGAGGAGGCAGACGGGTCTCGGTTGCTGGAGAGGAGGCGGCACGGCTCGTCGGCAGCAAGGGAGGAGAAGCGAGGGGAGCTTGAAGAGAATGGAAAAGGGAAAGAAAGGGAAGGAAGAGGGGTTAGGGGAAGGTGTGTGTAAATCGGGTGAAGGGAAAGAGAAGATAAAGGGAAAATTGGGAAGAGAGGACAAAGAAAAAAAAAGAAGAAAAGATTGAAAAGAGAGGGTAGGGCCAGTTACAGTAAAAACGTGTGCTGCTGGAGAAAAAGAGAAAAAGAGGGAGGAAAGAAAAGAAAGAAAGAAAAGAGAGGAGAAAAGAAAGGAAAGAAAAGAAGAGTGGCTACGTGGCAAGCCACGATTGGCCGGACCGGATTTTTATGTCGGGATAACGTGATCGCAGGGCTACTCTCGTCTTTTCGAATTTCCGTCCCGAGTCCAAAAATATGATTTGGGCTCGGAAAATCCGATTAATACCCCTGAGCGTCGTCCAAATCTTGGAATTGAAAACCGAGGCTCGGTTAACAAAAGACACTCCAAAATGCGTATCGGTCGAAACTACATTAAACCTTGTTTAACATTTTAACTCAATCTTTGTAAAACATATGCATTATTAACAGTTTATTCAAATTCTTTAAAATTCAAGATAAAGTCCAAAGATGAATTTTCCTTTTCAAATTATTTTTGGTAAATTATCGCAACATAAATATCTTAGAAAAAATTAATGATAATATTACTACTAACATTGATTAGGAAAATAATAATAATGATGGTAGTAATAATAATAATTTGAGAGTAGTAAAAACTAATAGTGAAAATAGTGATAAATGGCTCGGATTGGTAAAATTCTTGATTAACCGCGATAAAATTTTATTAATCATCGTAAAAATTAAAACAACTTGGTAAAAGTCACGAAAATTTTACCCGGGTCGTTACAAATAAATTAAAATTTTAGGCAAGATGAGATTTCTCCTCGATGTCACCAGGGATGGCTATGCTTAATTTAGTACTTGATAGAAGTATATGTACCCCAATATTTGCCATCCATGACCCCCAAAAATACCATTTAGAACCGAAGAAGAGGTCATCATTCACTCTGCTTTTAATTATCTTGCATCACCTTTTACTTAATTTTCTTCAATCTTTTGGCTTATAAGTTTCTAAATTAGTTTATACAGGGATTGGCTTTGCATCAAACTGTGAAGAATTTTTAATAACCAGTCAAAAAGCAAAATCAGTAGGTGCAAATAAAACGAATGGGCCACCGTTGTGGTTTTTACCATTCTGGTGGGCCACCGGTGTGGAAAACTCTTTTTTTCCATAAAAAAAGCGGTAGAAAACTTTTTTCTATTCCATTGGGTATTTTTTTTTATGCTAATCGTGAATCTTTATTCATATTGTGTATGTAAGGTTAAGTACAAAGTTGTGTGAGGCATGTACAGAGACTAAACGAAACACACTATGCAACCCCATAGACTGACTTCAGTCTGTATGCCGAATAATTACACTATGGCTTAACCCGCAGCACTGTAATGTTTCAGGAGATGATCGCACTGCACCTGCACTATAGCGAAACTGTGGATGCTGCAACTTGAACCACCAGAAGGCCCTGAACACCACGAGGTCAAAGAGAAGGACCGGTTGTAAAGGTTGCTGCAAGAATACCACGGCATTTCGTCCTAGCCACAATGACCATAACATAGCCAGGTCCAAGAGGACCCAAGTTTGCTGCGAATGTTGAGCACCAGAGAGCCAAGGCCACCGAACAAACCATTTGTTAATAGTTTCTGCCGGCACCCAACTGATACCCCACCATCGGCAGAGGGTGTGCCAAAGAGAGGCAGAAACATGACAATAAAGACACTATACAGGAATAACTTGTCTTAAATATTCTACTAAAAACTGTATTAAATTTCCTTCTACTTATTTATTTCTTATTAATTTAAACAACATCTGGTCTCCTTGTCGATTAAAAGACACTGAATGCTCACAAAAGAATTCAAAGTTTATTTTTGCTAAATTTTTCTTCGAACTACATTGAGGAATTTCTACCAAAAACATTATTGGTCCAAACATATTTTGACATTCTTGTTTGCCAAAAAAAATAATTTTTAGGGATTTGTAATCAAAATATCACAATTATCTTATCTTTTTTTTGGTACATCGGAATCCTAACAACTACCCATAAACCCCATCCTATCCCCAATCTACCTAGAATCCCACTATTGGGATGAATCCATAACCTCTTGAATAAACACCAAGAGAGATGCCACCACACCACAAGTGGTGTTGGCAAAATTATCTTTTCTATTTCACAATTATCTTTTCTATTTCATTATAATAAGTTAATAAGGTCATGTTTGATTATGTAGATTTTGTTTTATCTAATTTTTGTTGATATTATGAAATAAATATTCTTTTATAATTATACAAATATTAATTTCACTTAAAAAGAAATATTTGATATGCAGAATGCATTTAAAAATGTAAAAAGAGTTTTTTTAATAGAAAGTATTATAAATTTTATTTGAATTTATATTTTTAATATTTTTGGTTGCGTTAATATATGTTTCTTTCATGTAAACTTTATCAAACTTTTTTGATAAAGGAACATTCTTCATTCATATAAAGAGATCAAAAGATCTGAGGATACATAATTGAATTTCTAACATAACAAAAGCATGAGAAAAATTTAACCTAAGAATTTTTCCCAATTTACTACAAAGAAACACACAACGAGATCTATTTCCTTCAAAAGAGGATTTACAACAGCACTCTGCTCTCGCGCGCGTCATAACCTGTATCGTCCGTGCAACAACCACCAAGCCAACAGGTGAAGGGGATGCACACATGTGGGGTGAAATATCTCTTTGTTGGCGAATTTCTGCAGTAGACAAAGAATTGTTCTTGAGGTTGAATCCTCCTCCATGACTTTTGGCTCCCATAGTTTTATTTGAATCACCAAAAACGTGAAAAACCTCCGGACGAAGAAAACATACCCAAGTAGGACTAAACTCACAAAAAGTGAGACAAAACTCACAAAAAGTGAGACTAAAACAACAAAACTGAAAAATAACTGAGAAAAAACTAATTAGTGGGAGTTTACCGCCGAAAAAAAACCGTCGACGGCAGCCTTAATTCGTTGTTGTTTTCTTTCAAGTAAACTTGGCCTCGGCCCTAATGCAAAATCCTCGGATCCGCCCTGACACTATGGATAATAAATTGGAAAGGGAACAATTGTTGATACTATTTCTACGATTTCGTACACGACTCTTTATTACGATATTACCACATCAAGAAATAAAAGATTTTATAGTAATTAAATTGAGCCATTTGAGTTAGCACTGCAAATGACGGTTAAAAATAAAGACTTGGTTGCCAGTTTTCAGTTACGAATTAATATTACCAAGTAAATTTATTTTTTCTTATTTTATTTGAAATACAATATGATATCTATTTTTATATAATAAATCAAATTGTTCTATGCTAAATTGAGCTATAGAATTATCTGTTTATTTTAACGTAGTATTCGTTGTTGTTTGATATAAGTTTAATGTTTAGCTTGGAAAAGTTGAGTTTACAAAAACAGGACATTCAAAAGTTGAGATCCAAAAGGGAGGGCCACTGGTCTAAACATGAGTACAAGCCTGAATTTTTTCGAACCACAATACAAGAAGATTCTCGATCCTATGAAGTAATAAAATAAAATTGAGGACAAATGGAATTGAAGTATAACCGAGGACAAAAAAAAATCACTTGAGGATCTAATGCCCCTCATGTTCTTATTTTATACATATATAATGTAATTTTCTATTATTATAGAACTACGAATGTTAAAATACACCATTCAAGAACTTGTATGCTTCTTTCATGATCCTTATTAAAATTGATTTTGGGGTAGGCGACCTTAAGATCAGGATCATTGAACATAGTCTTCAGTGTTGGTGGCTGAGGCCTGGGCGATGTTATTAGGTCTGCAAAAAGCTTGGTCAATGGGAGTACACAAACTAATGGTAGAGACTGATTCTACTGTACTTGTCCGAGCTTTGGAATATGATGATGAACGGCTTGTGGAATGGGAGATAAAAGCGCTGGTGCACCGCCTTAAGTGGCTTTTGAAGAAATTTCAAGTAGTGACAGTATCTCATGTAAATAGATCTTTGAACAGGGCTGCAGATTCCCTTGCTAAAGCAGCTGGAAAAACAATGGGGATGGGTCTGGTTAATCCGCCATCAGCTTTTTTGGATGTAATAGGTGTTGAAATAGTTTAATCAATGAAAAGGAAGGCTTGACTGTTCAAAAAAAAAAAAATAACTTATCGACTCCCCCAGATAAGTTTTCCCACAACATGTAGTGCTCAGAACACCATTGTCTTAAAAAATATTTTGAGAGATTTGCAACTGGAGGCAGCCATATTTCCAGGTATATACTGCCACCACCATCACGTCCTGGAAAAGATGACACTTTTTCTCTAGTTTAATTTGCATAACCAGTGCGAAATGCATTATTTATAAAGGAAATGAAACTAAACGACGAAAAGGATTCATTAAGTACAGTGGGGTTTGTGTTAATTCCATTGAATGTTCTAAGGATTGCATTATTTATAAAGGAAATGTTAGCATTGAGTACATTAATGAGACTCAAGACATGTATTTGATAATTTTGTGCATGGTAAGATTAGGATCATATTTGTTTTTTAAAAGATTATATTTGTGGAAAAAAATAATTAAGCTTTGGTCATAAGAAAATAAATATTTTTTCCAAGAAAAGAAAGAGGTAATATTTGGGTTGGATCCTCAACTTGGGCAGGAACATCTGCGAACAAATGCCTGATGAGGTTCGTTTAGGAAGATCTAAACTTGTTTAGTTACCCTATTTTGTTTAGGATTACTAGTAGTTTTTGTGCATGTGCGATGCACATGATACAATAACAGACAATATAAATATTATTATTAATATGAAAATTAATATAAAATTATGCAAAAAATAGTAAATTAATTTTATGAATAACTTGTGTACGAAAAAATAATGAAATACTAAAAATTTTACTTAAATTTAAATTATAAATTTATCAATATATATATATATATATATATATATATATATATATATATATATATATATATATTATCTGCAACCTTAGATCAAATCCAATCAGTGTAATTATAGATTGTCGTCACCTCATTTTTATAACAAATAGAAATAGGTTCTTATGCACATGCTAGTAGATATTATTTTTTTAATAATTTTTCTATTGTATTTACATATATATATATATTAATCAATGGTAATTATATGAATTTACTAATTTTTATTTTTCTATTGTATTTACATATATATATATATATATCTTAATTAAGGATTATTATATTAATTTGCTAATTTTTCTAGCTCGAGCTATATAATTATAAATATAGAGAAACTACTTGTCATTCATTATTGTATGACATGTCGTTTTTATTTTTTATATTAAAATACTAAGTAAGGTTATTTTTGTACTTTTGGCTGTTTTGCTGTCTTCGTGCTTTTATAGATAGTATATAGAGAAACTACTTGTCATTCATTATTATATGACATGTCGTTTTTATTTTTTATATTAAATTACTAAGTAAGGTTATTTTTGTACTTTCGGCTGTTTCGCTGTGGGTGTTTCGCTATCTTCATACTTTTATAGATAGTATAGATTAGGTTCCCGTTGGTGTCATTAACTTCTTTTTTAGGCTCTTTTGATGTTCATTGATCCTATCATTTTTTTTTGGATGAAAACGATATTTATTAACTGTAACAGTAAGAATTCATTGATTCAAGAATGTCATCAAAACGATGACAATTACCAAATCAGTGAAGGACAGACATTTACTACAATGACCTGATACAAAAGAGCATCAATAGCACTCACTGTATCATCTTAATCCTACATTCCACTCCCCTCCATTGTTTCACACTAACAGCATCAGTAAGCAAATCATACAGGTTGTAAGGAAATGTAGGTTGTTTCCCTTTGATCCACGCAATGATCTGAGAAGAACAATATCCAAAATTCTTTTCCAGCCCATATCTCTCCTCTCAAACAACTTCTTGTTTCTACCAAGCCATAGACTCCACATTGTAGCATAGAAAATGATCATTCAGGAAGATTTGGCTGAACTGACACCAACAAGTTCTGATCATCGCAGAAACATGTCCTCAAGACTCCTAGGTATACACCATTGAACCCCACCATCAATAAATTTTTGTCCATAATAGCCATGATGCTTGACAATGAATGAATAAATGATCTCTATCTGCAATCTCACTCATACAAAATATGCACATCGACTCTATATATGGGGATATAGCTTCCCTACCTATTCAATGCTTGACATTTGCTCGAGCACGAACAGCGAGCGACCAACGGCCTTACTGGATCCGACCGTTGATAGGCCGAACAGACGGTGTCGCACGTCCTAGACCGGATTTTGGTATTTTGGGGTTTTCTAAGCTAGGCTAATGCTAATAAAGCATGATAAAATTTACGCTAGAGTGCGATAAAAAAAATTGATAAAAATAGTAATTGGTTCTTTGATTGATTTTCCAGGATCCTGGTACAAGCATTATTAACAACCTTTTATAGACGTACGGAAAAAATGATAACTAAACAAAGGTAACAAACAAAGATAAGCCTTATTTCAAATCCAAACACAACCCGCAGTTTGAATTCGAAAAAATCCCTTGAACTTCATCGCTATCCCCTAAAACTTCAAACCTCAAACCGCAATCGAAGCCTTATCAAGCAGGTTCCTCTAACGACCTGCGACATCACCTCAAACGAGCCTGACGAGGAAAATAACAAACCCCGACCATGGATCTCCTCCAATGGCCACTCCATAAGCAAACCCACAATGGCCAACCTTGGTCAAACCCACAAAGGCCTCCAACGTCAAACTCACAATGACCACTCCAACATCAAAAGCCAAACCCACAATGGCCACCAAAGTCAAACCCACAATGGCCTCAGAAGTCAAACTCACAATGGCCACCCTAGGTCAAACTCACAATGGCCATTGCGTCATTATCGCGACGACCACAGCCCGATGACCATTATTTATAATAACCCGCTTACAATGAATATGCATGACGATTTTGGCCTTGGTGCAAACAGTTGCCCCCCTTAGCCCTTTGATCGACAGCCACGGTAGATCAAAGGGGTAATAACTCGAAAGAACAACCAAAATCGTGAAAAACCATCCAAAGTCAACGTGATTAGTCAAAAACCAAAAAAATTCAAACTCACCGGCCATCTAAAATCCCAAGGCCAATTTTATCTAGCAAATCGATCTTCAAAACTCCAAGATCAACTACACCAGTCAAAAAGTCAACCTCATCGATCAAAGAGACCGAAAGTCAACCCTGGCACAAAAGTCAATCCCCATCGGTCTATAGGACCGAAAGTTGACTCCATCGGCCAACAGGGCAAAAGTCAACTCCATCGGTCAGTAAGACCGAAAGTCAATTTCATTGGTCAACAAGTCCAAAAAGTCAACTTCATTGGGCTTCAGGGCCAAAAGTCAACTCCATAGGTCAACAAGACCAAAAAGTCAACTTCATCGGTCTTCAAGACCAAAAGTCAACTCCACCAATCAATGGGACCAAAAATCAACTCTATCGGCCAACATCAATCAAAGCCTAAAAGTCAACTCTATTGGTCAATGGGGCTGAAAGTCAACTTTCATCGGTCAAAGAGACCCAAAGTCGACTTCTACCGGTCAAAGAGACCCAAAGCCTACTTTAATCGGTCGAAGAGACCCAAAGCCAACTTTCATCGGTCAAGAGACCCAAAGCTGACCTTCATCGGTTAAAGAGACCCAAAATCGACCTCCATGGGTCAAGAGACCCAAAACCGACCTTCATCGGTCAAAGAGGCCCAAAGCCGATCTTCATCGGTCAAAAAGACCCAAAGCCGACCTTCATCGATCAAAGAGACCCAAAGCCGACCTCCATCGGTCAAAGCAAATTGAAGCTGCATTACTAAGGGTATTCTCCAACTATCGATCCACAGCAATCCGAAGTCAAATTGATCTCCAACCTCCATCGATCCAAAGAAGCCAAAGTCGGACCACTAAGGATGATCTTCAATCTTCAGCGATCCAAGGCAAGAGTCGACGGACCATTAGGGCTGATCTCCAATCTCTTCAGTCCAAGGCAAAAGTTGGTCTACACTAGAGAAGGACCAAATTGGATAGACACCCAATCACGATTATCGCCTCCGAACCGGATCAAGCAAGTGTGACATCCAACCAGCGGTCACTACAACCAAGTCGCAAGAAGGATCAAGCTGGTCTGACTCTTGATCTCCACAATTGAACCACCAAAAGGACCAAATCAAACTAATACCCAACAACACGGTCAGTTTTTGCAATGACTAATATCAACAGAATGGTTTTCTATTTTTTTTGTTTTTTTTTTGCAATGGTCGACCCTTTGAAATAAAAAAAATGTCTTCTTTTTTTTTACCGATATCGAAGGTCATTTTTTATTCAGTAAAACGAAATGTGCTCTTATATGACCGATGTCAACGGTCGTCTCTGCCATGCATAGCCGGCTCTAACAGACGGCTTAGGAGGATTCAATGCCACCATGTTCATTGTGGCTGTTCGTGGTAAGAAAGGATCAGTATCCACCTGCGTAGGCCCTCTCTGGTGGAAGGCGCCATTGCCCCCCTCGTTAAATTCGGGGACTATTGTGATAACCCGTACTTGCTGGCTTGCATAATGTTTACTTGATGTGAATGTGAGCAAAAACAAATTCTGAAAGTGGTGCACTAATTAAGGTGGTTGTTCCTAATAGTCGTTAATTAAGTGCTAAGTACCCGATTAGTAAGGCTAATGAGGGGTTAAGATTTTAATGTGAGGCTTGGGAAAGGAAGAGGATAGGCCAAAAGAGGCCTAGGATTGGGTAAGTAGTGTGTATGCTTGTGTTGGATGCTTGCGTGTGTGTGCTGGGCAAAGGCCCTATTGTTGGTATTGGAAATCCTGTGATGCTTGTGGCTTTATGAATATTGGTTTATGGAATGCCAAGGTGGGGCAGTGCATGTGCATTCATATTCATTTGCACCCATCAATTGCATATGCATCTCATATGAAAAGGGCCAACGTGGAGTTGGCAAACTAATGGAAAGGGCCAATGTGGAATTGGCAAACATGGTTGGAGTTGAGCTATTGGGCGCTGTGCGTGGGTTGGTAGCAAGTCATGAGCACTTCCATGACTCATTCGGTTAGCCTTGTACGTGGGGCTGTGGGTTAAGGAGTCAATGTGGGCAGAGGGCTACCAAGCCTTGCAAGTAGGCCCATAGCTCGATCCATGGCTTACCCGTGTTCCGATCACGGTGATATGGTGCTTTTGTTGAGCATTGCATGCATTGAGCATTTCATCGCTTGTATGCACATTCTCTTGTTGAGCCGTGGACTCACCCCCCTTCCACCCCTTTCATTTCAGGTCAGGGAGAGACTAATAGACCGGTGTGGGAAGGTTCGAGCGACCAGAATCAGTAGATGATGGGTATACAGCTAGCTTGGCTTTAAACTTTCTATGTGAAATAAAAGAGCTTGTGATGTATAGATGGTGCCCCTTGGTTGTAGCCAGAATTTTGTAACTTGGTGTGGAGCTTGTGTGGCTGTGTATGTATATATAAGTATTACTACCTTTGTACTTCATATTAATATTGAGCTGTGTTGCGTGTTTCTGTCGGGCTAACTTCTGCCCATGATAAGGCTAGGCCTGAGGGTGCCAATAGTGCGCCCGCTGGTGCTCTTGGCACCTGGCCGGTCATGCCCATGGCGGGGCGTGACAGTTATGGTAGCGGAGCGTGGTTACAAAAATTCTGGTTACGGGGCTTAGGTTGGATAAGTATTAAGGAGTAATACCCATCAAATAGAGGCCGAGGGTTGGTGAGTGCTGACGTTAATGTGTTGCTTGTTTGTTCCTTAACCGTGCAGGTAAGCAAACAAAACGTAAGTCGGAAAAGATTGTGCAAGCTGAGGTTGAGGCACAAGATGAGCAGTCTGTTGGGAAGGCACGAGAGAAGGTTGATGAAGACTATGCCCATGTAGTGGCTGAGGAGGACCCTTCTAGTGAAAGTTGGCAGTCTGAATCCTCACAAAGGCAGGACCCGACCTTAGAAGTGTTGAAAGCTGGTTTGCTTGGTGTAGGTAAGGCAGTTGAGACTTTAACTGAAATGGCAGTTGCTGATCGACAAAGAAGGCAAGAGATGGTTCAACAGGATCATAGTGGGGAAGCTGCTCTTGTCACATTTGTAAAGCTAGATCCACCAACATTTTCTGGGGCTGAACATGAAGATCCACAGCGATTCTTAGATGAAGTGTGGAAATGTTGTGAAGTAATGGGGTGCACTGATCACCGGGCAGTGGCTCTTGCTGCCTTTCGGTTAAAGGGAGAGGATGCCAATAACTGGTACGAATCGAAGAGGAGGGAAAGGATGTCGGGAGCTGCACCGTGGACATGGGCTGAATTCTCTGACATGTTTCTTGATCGGTTTTTACCCGAAAGTGTTAAAGATCAGAAAGCCTATGAGTTTGAGTCCCTGAAGCAAGGAGATATGTCTGTGGGTGAGTATGATTCCAAGTTCACTAAACTGTCCAAGTATGCAATGCATATTGTTCCGGATGAACGGAAGAAGATCAAGAGGTTTATTAATGGTCTGAAGGGATTCATATACAACTCTCTGGTTGCCCATGAATTTGGCTCCTATGCTGCTGCGGTTGATAAAGCCAGGGCAATTGAGACAAAAGCAAATGAAAATAGAGCTGAGGCAAGTGCCAAGAGAGCAAGGCAGGATAGCTTTCAGGGCCAACAAAATTTTGCTTCTGGTGCTGGCCAATTTCGGGGGCGCGGGAAAACTGGATTGTGGGTTAACTTGCCAAGGGCTCAATATAGGGGCAGTCTTGGTTTTGGCGGTTCAAGTAGTGGTGCAAGTTCCATAATCAGACCCAAGGCTGGTCAAGGTGGAGGTGCACTGAGTTCTCAAGACAAATCAACTATTGTGTGCCATTCTTGTGGCAAGGCTGGGCACATGGCCCGAGAGTGTTATTCTGCTCCACCGGTGTGTTATTCTTGTGGGCAGCCCGGACATTATGCTCGGGATTGTGTTAGTGGGCAGCAACCCTCTATGGCGTCTAGTGTGGCTTCTCCACCACCTAGGCCCCAACGGGCTGACAGCCAATCCTCATTTCGTGGTAGGGGTAATGCTGGGCGTGGTTCGGTGGTTAGGGGTGCTGGTGGCTTTCAGCCTGGCCGGGGGCAAGCCCGAGTGTTCTGTTTGACTCAGGAGGATGCCAAAGCGTCCAACACCGTCGTGACAGGTATAATAAAAGTTTGTTCATGTCCTGCACTTTGTTTGATTGACACTGGGTGCACGCATTCTTTTGTTAATGACCATTTTGCTAAATATTTTGCTGAATCACCTACCAAATTGAGTGTCCCGTTGGCTGTATACACGCCTCTTGATGAGCGTGTTTTTGTGGAAGATGTATATCGGGGGTGCGATATTTGTATTGCTGGGCATAATATGCCGGTAGACTTGTTGATGATGCCCATGGCAGATTTTGATGTAATTTTGGGTATGGATTGGTTGTCTTGCTATGGTGCACGGGTTGACTGTGCAAACAAACGGGTTAAGTTTAAGTTAACAGGGGAGGTAGAATTTGTGTTCCAAGGGAAGTTTGTTTCATCTCAACCCCATGTAGTTTCAGCTGCAAAGATAAATCGGCTGGTACAGCAGGCTGAATGCCTATATCTGGCCTCGGTGCAAAGCTTGGGGGAGCCTAAAGCCACAATTGAACATGTCCCAATAATTAGAGAATTTGTTGATGTATTTCCAGAGGACTTGCCGGGGTTGCCACCTGACCGTGAAGTTGAGTTCAGTATTGAGCTCATACCCGGGGTAGAACCTGTGTCCATCACACCATACCGGATGGCTCCTGCAGAGTTACGGGAGTTGAAGACACAGTTGCAAGACTTATTGGATAAGGGATTTATCAGACCAAGTGTGTCCCCATGGGGAGCACCGGTACTATTTGTCAAAAAGAAAGATGGTTCAATGAGACTTTGCATTGATTATCGGCAACTTAATAAGTTGACAGTTCGAAACAAGTACCCATTGCCCCGAATTGATGACCTATTTGATCAGTTACAGGGTGCCAGATATTTCTCAAAGATTGACTTGAGGTCAGGGTACCACCAACTGAAAATCAAGACGGAGGATGTTCCCAAAACGGCATTCAGGACCCGTTATGGTCACTACGAATTTTTGGTAATGTCGTTTGGCTTAACCAACGCCCCAGCAGCATTCATGGACATGATGCATCGAGTTTTTAGGCCATTCCTCGATAAGTTCGTGATTGTCTTCATTAATGACATATTAGTATATTCAAAGAGCAGAGAGGAACATGAGATGCACTTGCGCATGGTGTTGCAGGTTTTGCGGAAAGAAAAGTTATTTCCCAAATTCTCTAAATGCGAATTTTGGTTGGAAAGAGTATCATTTTTGGGGCATGTGGTTTCAAAGGATGGCATTGAAGTGGACCCCCAGAAAATTGAAGCAGTTGTGAGTTGGCCAAGACCAAGTAATGTGACGGAGGTACGGAGTTTTCTCGGGTTAGCTGGTTATATCGGCGATTTGTGTTGGGTTTTTCGTGTGTTGCTGCTCCCTTGTCTGCATTGACCCGAAAGAAAATCCCATTTTTATGGACAGAAGAGTGTGAGGAATGCTTCCAGGAATTGAAGCACAGGTTAACAACAGCACCGATACTTGCACTGCCTAAGGAAGGAGAAATGTTTACGGTGTATTGTGATGCATCACGAGTTGGGTTAGGTTGTGTTCTGATGCAAGGAGGTAGAGTAATTGCCTATGCATCCCGGAAGCTTAAGAAGAATGAGGAAAATTACCCAGTGCATGATCTTAAAATGGCTGCGGTAGTTTTTGCTCTAAAAATCTGGAGGCACTATCTTTATGGCGAGCCGTGTGAAATTTACACGGATCACAAAAGTTTAAAGTATATTCAGGAGCAAAGGGATCTAAACCTGAGGCAGCGAAGATGGATTGAGTTGCTAAAGGATTATGATTGTGTTATTAAATACCATCCCGGGAAAGCTAACGTAGTTGCTGATGCATTAAGCCGGAAGTCGGTTGGGAGTTTAGCGCACCTTACTGTGGTCAGAAGGCCTGCTATTGAGGTGTGGCATGCATTATTAGACCAAGGGCTACATTGTGCTGTTACTAAGACAGGCTCACTGTTAGCTCACTATCAGGTACGATCTACCCTGAATGATGAAATCACTAAGGCACAGAATGACGATCCAGAAACAAAAGTATGGAAGGAAAGGGTGACTCGAGGTGAATTGATGGGGTTCAGTGTCTCTGATGATGGCATCTTGAGATTTGGCACAAGGATGTACGTCCCCAACATTGAGAATCTCCGTAATAGGCTCATGGATAAAGCGCATCAGACCAGGTACACTATGCACCCGGGATCCACCAAAATGTACCATGATCTTAAACAACATTATTGGTGGAATAACATGAAACGGGATGTGGCTGAGTATGTGGCTAAGTGCCTCATTTGCCAACAGGTAAAAGGAGAGCACCAAAAGGTACCCGGGTTACTTCAACCTCTACCTATCCCAGAGTGGAAATGGGAAAGGATCGCCATGGATTTTATTAGTGGATTACCTAAGATTGCTGGGGGATTTGATGCTATTTGGGTGGTGGTAGACAGGCTGACCAAGTCTGCACATTTCTTACCGGTTAAGAGCACCTATAACTTTACAAAATTGGCACAGATTTTTGTTGATGATATTGTAAGGTTACATGGAGTACCAATTTCGATAGTCGAATTTGCTTACAACAATAGTTACCAATCTAGCATTGGTATGGCACCATACGAAGCATTGTATGGGCGGAGATGTCGTATGCCAGTATGTTGGAATGAGGTAGGTGTAAGGAAGTTGCTTGGTCCTGAAATTGTCGAATTGACAACCAAAAAGGTGAAAATTGCCCGTGAGAATCTGGCTGCTGCACAAAGTAGACAGAAATCTTACGCGGACAATAGGAGGCGGGACTTAGAATTTTCAGTTGGAGATATGGTTTTCCTAAAGGTGTCACCCACAAAGAGAATTATGCGGTTTGGGAAGAAAGGAAAATTAAGTCCCAGATATATCGGCCCCTTTGAGATACTTGAGAGAGTTGGCCCGGTGGCATATCGATTAGCATTGCCACCAAATCTATCACAGTTTCACCCAGTATTCCATGTGTCTATGCTGCGGAAATACCTACCGGACCCATCACATGTTTTGGCACTACAGGAAGTTCAGTTGGGGGAGGAAATGACCTATGAAGCACAACCTATCGAGGTCATCGATAGACAAGTTCGCAGGCTACGTAACAAAGAAGTGGCTTCGGTGAAAATTGTTTGGGAAGATGCCTCAGGGAGGGAGACGACATGGGAGCCAGAACGGGAAATGATGAACAAATACCCTCATTTATTTCCAGGTAAATTCGGGACGAATTTTAATAAGGGGGGGATGCTGTGATAACCCGTACTTGCTGGCTTGCATAATGTTTACTTGATGTGAATGTGAGCAAAAAAAAATTCTGAAAGTGGTGCACTAATTAAGGTGGTTGTTCCTAATAGTCGTCAATTAAGTGCTAAGTACCCGATTAGTAAGGCTAATGAGGGGTTAAGATTTTAATGTGAGGCTTAAGTGAATGGATCAGAAAAGGGAGCAAGAGGTGGAAAGGGGACTGGACAGGTGGTAGTTGCTGGCTAAAGGGGGGGTGCAAGTGGCTGCTGACTAAGCTACTTGCTTAAGCCCTTAAGTAGCTAAGCAAGCACCTTAGCCACCCCTTTCTGCCCAAATTCGTGATCTGCTCTGAAGGGGGAAGAAACTCAGTATTTTACAAGTTCTCTGAAGTTCCTGCACATAAGAAAAGAGAGGGTAAGCTTGGGTTGGTTAACTTTGCATTTCTGGTGCTAATTGGTCTGCCTAGTGAGCTAATTGGTCATATAGTGCGCCAATTGATTGAGTGGAGGGCAAAAACATGTTCTCTGCTGGTCACTAGGTTTTAGCAAGGTATATTGATGGATTGATTCAGGTGGGGTGCGCAATTGGCTCAGTTGTTGGCCAATTGGCCCCTGTTGTTGGGAATTGACCCTAAAGTTAGCCAATTGATTCTGTGGGTTGCTTGGTTGGGTTGATGGCGCACTAATGTGTCATAGGTGTATAGGTGGTGCCAATTGGTTCCAGAAAGGGCAATTGGTTCTGGTTAGCTAACCGGTGTGCCAATTGGTGCGCGATTGGTGCACCAATGGGCAGGGTGTCCTCTAGATTTTATTCTGTGCACTCTATGGCTTGTTGAGTTTGTTAAACTAATTCTATATATGCACTTGTGTGATGAACAGGTGCTGGTGACCAAGGCTTGGGAAAGGAAGAGGATAGGCCAAAAGAGGCCTAGGATTGGGTAAGTAGTGTGTATGCTTGTGTTGGATGCTTGCGTGTGTGTGCTGGGCAGAGGCCCTATTGTTGGTATTGGAAATCCTGTGATGCTTGTGGCTTTATGAATATTGGTTTATGGAATGCCAAGGTGGGGCAGTGCATGTGCATTCATATTCATTTGCACCCATCAATTGCATATGCATCTCATATGAAAAGGGCCAACGTGAAGTTGGCAAACTAATGGAAAGGGCCAATGTGGAATTGGCAAACATGGTTGGAGTTGAGCTATTGGGCGCTGTGCGTGGGTTGGTAGCAAGTCATGAGCACTTCCATGACTCATTCGGTTAGCCTTGTACGTGGGGCTGTGGGTTAAGGAGTCAATGTGGGCAGAGGGCTACCAAGCCTTGCAAGTAGGCCCATAGCTCGGTCCATGGCTTACCCGTGTTCCGATCACGGTGATATGGTGCTTTTGTTGAGCATTGCATGCATTGAGCATTTCATCGCTTGTATGCACATTCTCTTGCTGAGTCGTGGACTCACCCCCCTTCCACCCCTTTCTTTTCAGGTCAGGGAGAGACTAATAGACCGGTGTGGGAAGGTTCGAGCGACCAGAATCAGTAGATGATGGGTATACAGCTAGCTTGGCTTTAAACTTTCTATGTGAAATAAAAGAGCTTGTGATGTATAGATGGTGCCCCTTGGTTTTAGCCAGAATTTTGTAACTTGGTGTGGAGCTTGTGTGGCTGTGTATGTATATATAAGTATTACTACCTTTGTACTTCATATTAATATTGAGCTGTGTTGCGTGTTTCTGTCGGGCTAACTTCTGCCCATGATAAGGCTAGGCCTGAGGGTGCCAATAGCGCGCCCGCTGGTGCTCTTGGCACCTGGCCGGTCATGCCCATGGCGGGGCGTGACGACTATGTTGGGCCCTCTATTCAAGTTAAAAGCTCCATTGCCCCTCTGGTGGCAGTCATCATATCGGGGGGCCACATACAGATTAAAATCTATCTGGTACTCAAAATTGTTGGGGCGACGACTAATGAAAATGGCCTGGGCTGCTGAGACCTGAGGCGAACCGTTATGGTGGAGATCGTTGATGGCTTGTTGACCTCTAACAACGTGACCATGTGGACCATTGGGCCATTCGGCTCGCCTTGCTGGCTAACCCTTGGAGCAATGAGTTGAGCCCCCTGACCGATGCCACTGGCCTGCCAAGCTTCATTCCCCATCTCCGGAACTGCCTGCCCTTTTGGCCTTAGAGTACCCTGGTTGTTCCCTGCAAAAACCTGGTTAAGAAAACCCACATTGTTACCGTTTAGAGGAACAATTGGGTTAAAGCCCCGAGGTTGAGGTTGAGTGACAGAAAACTCCAAGCAATCCATCTTCTGATCAACCTGTTGCAAGGCCGTATTGAGCATGTTTATCAACTGTGCATCCGCCTCCTCGCTCTGGCATGAATTCTGCTCCAGAACAATAGTTGTGATTATGGCCAACTCGCCTTTTGTGAAGATGGGCCTTTCGTACTTAGATACCTTTTTTTGCACAACAGAACATTTTATGACATAAACCGGTGCCACAACCGCCTGCGACATCTCCTCAAACGAGCCTGACAAGGAAAATAACAAACCCCGACCATGGATCTCCTCTAGTGGCCATTCCATAAGCAAACTCACAATGGCCAACCTTGGTCAAACCCACAAAGGCCTCCAAAGTCAAACTCACAATGACCACTCCAACGTCAAAAGCCAAACCCACAATGGCCACCAAAATCAAACCCACAATGGCCAAACAAGTCAACACCTTATAGGCCATTGCGTCATTATCGCGACGACCACAGCGGATGACCATTACAATGACCATTATTTATAATAACACGCTTACAATGAATATAGTCTCTTCCCCATTTCTGATGAACTGTCGAATAAATGTGTAAAAGATGGAGCTTTTGAAGATACTTATCAATAATTTCTTATAATTAATAATACAAATAGTTCATATATGTATATAAAAAAAAAGTCCGGCCATTAGTTTTTGCTCCATGCTCTGGTACCAGATCTGATTGGTGTTGAATTCATTCCGCTTATTGCAGAAATATGGTCTCGCTATCTTAACAGTTTTGGGCTTGGCTTGTTTTAATTACCGGTATAATGACCTGTTTTTAATTTGACACCCTCTTTATGCGTGTTTGTGTGAATACCCACAGGCCACAGCTAGCGCATATCCTATATATTCTCTGAGTCATAGGTTGGTCATCCGATTCCCCGATTGTTACTGTGATCTGTTGGTGTAGTGATACCACTTTGTCAGAGATGCATTAATGAGGCTTAATTATCCAAAAATAAATACCCGAAATTAATAAATTAATATAGAAAACGAATGTATGCTTGCATTTACTATCGGAGTATTAAGTTTTCGTGTTAGTGATGATATATGTCAAATGTGGTGGTTGTAATGATTAAGTTTTAGTATAAGTCTTAAGTAGCCAAGGGATCGATTGGGGGATGACTAGAAGGCCCATCTGAAAAGAAGTTAGGAAACAAGGGATTTTTCACCCTAGAATCTGGTCAATGTCAGGGGTCACTCTGCTCCTGTGCAGGAATTTTGTTTATATATAGAATGCAAGATTAATCCGTTAGATTCCTTTAAGTTCGGTTTAGCTGTAACTAATATTATATGGAAGAGTTAAAACTGAACCAGAACATGCTTATTAGACAGGCCTTTTACAACACTAATGTTTGAGTTACAAGTAGTCATGAACATATGGATTTGCCAAAACAAGCAAATAAAAAGTGTCGAGCCGTTTCCTATATCGTGCCAAGTCCGCTCATGCTTTGACTACATATGAATTCAACAAAATTTGACGCTGCTTTTAGGCTGCTTTTGGGCAGTTTTGACGGTGAGAAGAAACCTGGGCAAAATGGAAAGCCAGACAAAATACACGATAAGAGTAAGTATCAAACAACCAAAACCAAAAAAATGCTGCAAGTGGAAAATTTTGAACTATATTCTACTAGAATAATAGAGATTTCAAGGGACGGTTTCAGTACTAATTAATGAAGAAACAAAATCCATAATTAATTACCTAGCTAGACCAGTGGGTCAAGAATCTCTGACTCAACCATTCGTGAATAAATCATTTTCCACCCAGCGTGAGATATATGTCCCCCACTAAAATACATGGTCAGTTTGGGATCATTGCAAAGAGTGTACATCTTTTTGCCAGTTGCATCAATATCCCCACAGACACTTTGTGAATTTTGGGTTACGCAGCATGTGTCCTGGCTCAACTTTCCTGCACAATACGTTAATATGAATTCATCCACTGTTTGATACTTAAGACAATTGTAAGAATTTTGTCTTTACAGCACACCTCCCGCAGATAAAATGAAGAATAAATAAATGATAAATCGAAATTTGAAAAGCCTGAATTACATGGTCCCTATCAATAATCAGTCAGTTTAAAAAAACCAAAGATGATGAAATTAATTAGGGAGAGATTTTTAGATACTGACAAAAACTGTATTATTAAGAGAGATTAGGAGAGAGATGCATTACTTCCTCCTTTGGGAAATTACCTTGGTCTAGTATCGGTTTGATTAGAGTCATATAGTCCAAAGTCACAATTACCATATTCTTACGTTTTGCGATTTGCTTCACTTTGTCCTCTAACCATCGGTTTAGGGAAACAAGAGCTGGTAACACCTTACCACTCTTGGGAAAGGCTACACCCTGTGAGTTTATTATTACTTTTCTGATTCCCTTGTTGCCCACTGTTTTTAGGAATCTAATAATCTCTTCCGCAACCTTCTTTGCGCGATCTACCATTCCCTGCTTTTTTTTTTCAGGACAAAAAAAAAATGGAGAAACATATGACAATCTCATGAGCTGCAATTCACTGATAATTACATAATTAAACATATAGTAATTTTACCAATATTAAAAGGAAAAAAAAGATGCTTTGTGTAGTGGCATCTTCCTTGGATGAATGGGTTGATCATGTCACCTAATTTTTAAGATTCTTATGTACCAAAAAAAAGAAAAAGAAAATAGAAAGATTCAATTCTTAAGGACTCTTGTTCTGTCCTTCATCCATAAGAACAACATACACGTACACAGAAAGTAGTAATGAGAGTAGTATATATATTCTACGACGGGGTCATTTCATAGTTTGGTACGTAAGTTGATGGGATGAATATTTTCAAGGTGGACGTACGTAGTTAGTTCTGATCATATTTTCACCTCTACAAATGTGGTAGCCGGAATTCAGGGGCACTTAGCATCCGAAGAAGAAAAACATTTTAGAGAAATGCTCACCTCTTCAGGGCCATTTAGCCTGAAGGCGTAACTTGTGTGGTCGTTGCCAAGAAGAGATAACACTGCAACCGAATTTTTTAAGTCATCTCCTGTGAAAACTTTTTTGCCAAGTACTTCCTTAAATGCATTCATTTGGAGTGCTACGGTTATATTCTCCCATGCATCAGGCAAAGCACCACTCCCTGCATATGCGAAGTTCATTCCATATTGCAGTTCATCTTCACTCACAGACTCCTCCTTCCACTGGCTGTATAGTGGGGGTACACTTGTCTTGAAATATAAAGCTGCATTGCCAAAAGGAATTGAGAAAAAAAAAAAAAAAAGGAGAGAAGAGAATCAATGATAATTTTGAATTAAATATTAATATTAAAAGAATCAATTAGTTGACCTTCAGAGTGCA
The DNA here is from genome assembly GCA_028386065.3 of Turnera subulata. Taxonomy (NCBI): domain Eukaryota; kingdom Viridiplantae; phylum Streptophyta; class Magnoliopsida; order Malpighiales; family Passifloraceae; genus Turnera; species Turnera subulata. Next base: position 132,200 of record JAKUCV010001252.1, on the reverse strand, counting down.
AGATTTTGTTAAATATAGATTGCTGGGTTTCTTTAATTCGAAATAATAATTTTTTTAGAAAAACATTGGAACTGTGATGGAGAAACTGAACGCTACAATTGAGACGATTGAAAATTTTAAACAGGGCCAAAACAACCGACGACGAGCAATTAATTAATAATAGCAACTGATACTTTTGATCGAGACAAAAGAAACTGTGAAAAATACTAAAAAAAACATAACTTGTATTTCATCTTATAATTAATAATTAATTACTTATTTATTTTGGTCATTCTTCCGCATGAGCTTTAAAAATACCCTAAAATAACTTTTTACAATTAAAAAACAAATAATTTTTTTATAAATTGTTTTTTTAAAGCATAATTCACTAGAGATAATCCGACCAAAAACAACAGACCAACAGAGACAAGTTTGGTGATGCAAGAACACAATTTTTACCCAAAAATTACTAATTTTTTTATTCTTAATTAAAAAAATACCTATAATGTCCGTTAAGACATAACCATCACTAATTCTGCCCGCTGGTTTTCCAGGCCAAGTCATCCCAAAAGGCACTTTCAGTTCATTAAACGCCGCCCAATTTCCTGTGTCCCACATAGGAGTCCCCGAAAATAAATAGTTTCACACCGCCTACAATTGGAGAAGGAAAAAAAGAACAAAATGAGAAATAATGATTGGTCGATGAATCAAAAGGAAGCCAAATGAGCTTGAGAGCTGATGTGGTAAGCTGCCTGCCTAAAAGATGAAAGAAACTAATATGTCAATTTGCTTATATAGGGGGAAGAACCAGGTAAAGATGTTAGGCTTTGAGTTGCAGAAAAAACGTAACATTATTACTCGTGTAACTGCTAATATCCACCAGTAAATGTTTTCCCTTAAGCAACCCAACCAGCACAACATGCCTGCCACGTACATTAACTCCCAGTTAACCTACAAAACCCAAACCACAAGTAGTAAAAATATGGCTTAATGCCTTATATCACCCTCTAATTTGGCACTGATTTTGATTTTAGCCCATCAATTTATTTGGTCTCGATGTTAACCACTAATTTCATTTACCAATTAGCATTGGTTGCAGTGGTAAAACGTACTGCATTCCCCTTAAACCCCAAGGTCCAGGTTTCGAGTCCTGGTGGAAGCGGGTGTATGGAAATTGTGCTGTTGGTAGTGGTTCCACCTCACAAGGGTGACACATCGAGCCACGGGAAGAGATTAGTCCGGTAGTCGACTGAGATACTCTTCTAGCATAAAAAAAAAACCACTAATTTCATTTGTACTAGTCTTTTATGCCGACTCCTTTACAATAACCGGATCCAGCTGGTTGACAATACAATTGTTCAATTTAATGATTCCCACAGCCATGTGCAGTCAAATAATAAAGCTGAAAAAAATAATGAAGTCGAATTAATTAGGTTTAGGTGGCCTTTCTCCTCACTCTCATTGTAAAGAATCAAATTTCTCTATCCTTCACTTTATATTTTTATCTGCCTAATTTTGAAACCTATAAAATCTAATTTTCAAATCCATAATCCTCCAAAGTTATTGTTTTGTCAAAATAAAAAAAAATATTTTCACCTAACCCTTGTTTGTTCATACTAGTTTCTGTGCATGTGCGATGCACATGATATAGTAACATATAATATTAATATTTTTTTAAAAATGACTATTAATAGAATTAATATGAAATTATAGAAAAAAAGTTAATCAATTTATTTATGAATAAATTGAGTAGTAAGAGATAGTGAAATATTAGCAATTCTTCCCTAAATTATATTTAAATTATTTATTTATCATAATTAAAATATGATTCTTCATATTTTTATTATTCTTAATTTAATTCTTTGTGATACATATAGTTTAAGTTGTAATATTAATATTTTTTTTTGATAGCTCCATCCTTTTTGAGACGCCCCGACCAACATTTACCAACCAACATTAATTACCGAAAAACAGTGCCGACACGTGGCACAAACACTGTAAATATCAGAAATAACGGCCCAACGGCCCAACATGGAATACACGTCACCCGATCTCGGGGACATCGACACATAAATCCAGCCCATCGGCCCAATATAAAAAACACTTCACCCGATCTCGGGTACCCAAAATATAGTACAGGGGAAGCAATTTTAAACCCAATATCAACATTTGAAAAACCTGATGCAACTAATGGATCCGAGTCCTATCCGAGGGATAATGCTGCAGCCCGTCTGGAATGCATCATACCTGAACCACAAATAACTCAACTTGCGGGATGAAAGCCCGCAGGTGAGGGGTGAGTCCGAAGTGCTCACCGACCAAGGATAAACAGAGATATGCAGGCAACCATAATACTTTCGAAGAAAATACAGGCAAAGACAACTCAAAGAATCTACCAAAACACGACTGAGCCAAGACCAAAAGAATATTTATTATTATTACCAATTTTATCTTTCGGGCCCCTGTCACTGGACAAGCTAGGGTCGTACCTGGTTATTAACTAATTCCGGATGCCAGGCCGAAACACAATCCGGGATCAACATCCCAATAACAACTAATCCGGGATCAACATCCCAATATCCAAATCATTCGGGATCAACATCCCCAATAACCAAACCAAACCGGCCATGATACCACAGAACTAGCCTCTAACCATCTGGTCGTACCACTACTTTCCACATGACAATTAAATCATCATCTCAAATTCAATTCCAATTCGATTTCCAATACTCATTATCCTTTCCTCAATTATCCACATTTACCAGTTCATCATCAATCTCAACACAATATTCACAAAACCAATATCATAGTCTAACAACAACAACAACAACAACATCATAGCAATCAAGTATCCAACATTGACCATCTCAGCAGTTCAATCAAACAACAAAACACACACAGTATTACGGGCACATATCAAAGGTTATCCATCCTCACCTGATGTGTCTCTGAAACTGCTATCCGGTCAAACCTCAATATCCCTATATACATATATAGCAACACAATCACTTATAATGCACCAATCATGATGATTATGCATGATACCGGCTTAATTGTATTTAGACGGCTTATCTGTTCACTTTATCATCTTCATAGTTATCTTATTACCAAACAGTTCTTCCAACTTGGTGGTAATTAATTTAATCCAACGGTTATATCAAGTATACTTGATTAAATCAAAAACCGAAACCGAGCGCCCAAGTCGATATCCCGACCCTTTCGTCGCTTAGGACATGAAAACATGTATATACACAAATACGTTGTATAAATTATATTTGGTAAATATATTGAAGTAAATAATATTTCATAAGTACTTATCCCTGATAAAATAATAATAATAATAACCATATATACGCTTAGTAAGAAATGATTATAAAATAGTGGTAACGATAAATACGCCTAAATAGTATATGAATAATAAATATCCGATAATAAAACCGTTGAATAGGAAATACCCCCATCGGTAAAGAGGTTAACGTAGCTGATATATGGTATAAAATAATTTTAACATGATATATAAAATACATATATGTAGAGTATAGATAACGATAATATTACCATAGCTCATTAAAATATAACGGATATTGTTAATATAATAGAATAAAACTTGTACATAGTAAAAAGTTAGATTATTATAGTTTATAATAAAATTAATGGATCAAAACAATGTAACCGTTATTGAAATGATGTTAATATATAATATTTGTCAAAATAATAATACTGCTATTATGTTATCAATTGACAAAACACAGCATACCCATAAAATAAATGTTATACGGATTAAATAGTTAAATCTAAAAATAGTATCATTTTTAAGCAGTAAATATTTATAATTATAATTCATAATAAAATTATGGCCTAATATTATTTAGCCAATAAAAAAATCGTTAGTGATATATATATATTCGAATAAAATTGGTAAATAAAATAGGATATGGGCCTATTATTATTTAGCCCAGAAGAACGGAAATTAAACATATTAGAAACGCAATTATAATATTAACTCAATTAAAACATAATGAAGTAATTTTAGAGATTAAACCCACAGGACCTTACTTGCGGTTAGTCCATCGGAGAAGATAAAGAATCAACTTCGAATTAAATAAATAAAAGACTTATTAAAATTAGAAATTATGGGCCTTTAATTATAATTAGCCCAATTAAAATAAATAAAACCGGAAATTAAATTCAATGGGCCTTTTACGAGCCCTGGTAAAATGTAAATAAAATTAAACCAGAAATTAAAATACTATGGGCCTTTTAAATAGCCCAATCGGAAAAAAAAGAGCATAAAATAAATAAATGCATAAAATTAAATAAAAACATGATTAAATAAAAGCATAAAAGAAATAATTTAAATAAATAAAGTATAAATTAGATTGCATAAAATAAAATCATTGATTAATATTAGTTAAGTTAATTAATCACTTAATTATCTTCGTTTTAATGTCCGAGTCCGTTTAATATCGTTCGGGTTCCTTAATATGATGCACATGGTCCAAAGCTCGGGTTTTACCCAAAAGGTCCATTCCGAGCTCGCCAGAAAATTCCCGAAACTGCCGGAACCTTGCCGGATTCCGGCCAAGCACTGTTCACGCAGTTTATAAAACACCATGGTCCTCATCTTTGCTCGTCAAGTATCAACGCACCCCAAACCACCTAGCTGAACCACTGCCCAACCACCCACCAACACCAACACCATGCCCACAGCAGCATTACGACCAACCAACCACCATCACAAACCCACAACCACAACAGCAGCGTCAACACGGTAGCAACCGAACACAGACCCACACAGCCAAACAAACTGATTAATATGAATCCGAACAACAAGACCCGATTACCATAATCCATACACGGGTCGGGGTTAAAAGGAAAGAAACTGTGGAATTGAGAGAGGGTCATCGCTGGGACTTACCCACACGACCATGAGGTCGGCGACGACGAGTGTCAGAGCGGAGATAGGGAAGAGTCACGCGGGCAGCTGCTTGCCCCTATGGCGTCTCCGGCTTTGGTTCGTGAGCAGCGAGCACTGTCGGTCCTGCTGCTGGCTCCGAGGCTGTGAATCGAAGGAGAGGAGAGGAGGCGTCGCCTTGTTGCAGACGGGAAGAAAATCGAAGGCGATTCAACAACAACGGCGGCAGATCGAGTCCAACTCGACCGGTGGTGGTGTCGTGTGGAGAGGAAGAGAGGGGTTGGTAACGAGGAAAGGAGAAGCAAATGGTGGTGGTGGTGGCAGCGATGGTGAAGGGCAGAGGAAGAAAAGATGAGGAAGGAAGGAGAGAGTTGAGGCGGCAACGCCTTGCTGCAGAGGAGGGCGGCGTGGTGGAGGAGCTGCAAGGGGAAAAGGAGAAAAGTGGTGGTCCAGTGGTTATGGTGGTTGTCTCGGTGGTGGTGCGGGTTGAAGGTGAAGAAGAGAGATGATGATGATGAAGATGGCAGAGGGGAAGGGAATGGAAGAGAGAGGGTGCAGGGAAATCGAGGAAGAGAAGGTGAAAATAAAGAAGGAAAAAGGGAAGGAAACAAAAAGAAAACAGGGAAGAAGAGTCACGGGCCGGCTGAAGAAAACAAAACGTGGGCGGCGGAAGAAGAAAAAAAAGAAAAGAAAAGAAAAGAGAAAAAGAATGGCCACGTGGCAAGCCACGGTTGGCCGGTCAAGATTTTAGTGTCGGAATAACGTGATCGCAGGGGTACTTTCGTCTTTTCGTCCCGAGTCTGAAAATACAACTTGGGCTCGGAAAATCCGATTAATACCCCTGATCGTCGTCCAAGTCTTGGAATCGGAAACCGAGGTTCGGTTAACGAAAGACACTCCAAAACGCGTATCGTTATTAAACCTTGTGTTTAACATTTTAACTTAATCTTTGAAAAAAACATAAACATGATTTAACAATTATTCTAAAATTCAAAATAAATCTCCAAAGATTAATTTATTAAATAACATGAAAAATAAAAGATGAAATTTCTTTTTTAAATTATAATCTTTAAATTATTGCAACAAAAAAGTCATAGCAAAATAATAATAATAATAATACTATTAATGTTGATTAGAAAAAATAACAAGAATAATGGTAACAATTATAACAATAACAAAAATTTTGAGAGTAATAATAGTAAAAATAATGAAAATTGACTCAATTGGTAAAATTATTGATTGACTGCGGTAAAATTTTTTATTAACCACCGTAAAAGTCAAAACAGCTTGGTAAAAATCACGAAAATTTTACCAGGGTAGTTACACTTTTTATCTATTTAAATTTCTCTATATTTATTTTTTGGAATAAATTTCTTGTTTAAATATTTCAATAAACTTCTTATTTTTCATTAAATTTTTATTACGTAATTTTTGCTACTTTTTTGTGAGAGATGATTGTTTTAAAAAATTATTGTAGATTAGTTATTTATATTATTTATTGTATCTATACCTACAAATTTAATTTATTTAAATATATATTATTTAATTAAATAAATTTTATAATTAACTTTATATTTATTTATAATCATTTTTATACATCATTTCTTTTTTACTTCTTGTGATAACTTAATTATAACATTTACTTTCTATAATTTAAAATCTCGTAAACTTTTTTTTCTTGTTTATTCTATTTCTACACTTTACAACATAAATTTCTATTTATTTATTTTTTAAACTTGTAAAAATATTATTTTAGTAGTTAACGTAGTATAGTTGAAGCACCCCGACCCGTATTTACCATACACAGTAAACACGTGCCGAAACTATTCTTATTGATAGAACAGACAGTACATCGCAGTCAAAATACTACATGATAAAATTCAGATACAACAAATGTACAAAGCAACATCTGTCACCACAATCGGGGACTATTATTCAATCCACACTCAAAGCTCAACATAGCAGCACAATCCACAATATCAACATCATAAGCAATATAGGAAAGCAGCAACATATATGACACAGCAGCGGAAGACTTATATGCACATGCAGCGAAGGTATGGATCCGGAGTCAGGTGGAGAAGAAAGCAGCAACCAACGTACATCGTACCTGAACTACGAAGCAACCAAACCTACGGGATGAAACCCCGCAGGCGAGGGGTGAGTCCGAAGTGCTCACCGACGAAGGATAAACAGATATATATATATATATATATATATATATATATATTCAACCGTAATACTTTCGAAGTAAGCACAACAATCTCAACAGTAAGCACAAACAATCACAACACAAGAAAACTACCATAACAACTATGCCAAGACCAAAAGAATGCTTAATTATTTTTATTACCAATTTTATCTTCCGGGCCCCGTCACTGGACAAGCTAGGGTCGTACCTGGTTATTAACTAATTCTGTATGCCAGGCCAAATCACAATCCGGGATCAACATCCCAATACCAACAATCCGGGATCAACATCCCAATATCAACAAATCCGGGATCAACATCCCAATATCACAAATCCGGGATCAACATCCCAATAACATCATCCGGGATCAACATCCCCAACAACCAATCAAACCGGCCATGACACCACAGAACTAGTCTCTAACCATCTAGTCGTACCACTACTTTCCACGTGACAATTATATCATCATCTCAAATTCAATTCCAATTTCATTACTCTATCATCAATTACTCAACTTTTTACTGTCTCAGATTATTCCTCGAGCTCAACCAGCCAATAATTTTATATCACTAATTACTCACAATTAACAGCTCGATGGTTACCCACAATACCACAATCCAACAGCACATTCCAGCAACATCCTGGCAAATCCACAGCAATTAAATAGCAAACAATAATCACCAACAATTTCCATAGCAATCATATAACAGCCAATAATCGATTCAACAGTTCAATCAAACAACAAAATCAAACACAGTATTACAGGCACACATATCCAAGGTTATCCATCCTCACTTTAGCCGATTATCAGTTTTGGAAATGCCCCACAGACTCCAAGTCCGGTTCCTTAGGTATCTGCTCGTTATCAACTCCTATATCAAACAAATAATATGCACACATAAGTGATATGCAAATGTCATGCTACTACTGTATACCGAAAAATAATTACTAACTCGGCTCGGTTACTTCCCCGGGTTAATTTCTATTATCGTCATAATTCACCATTTATTCCAGCGTCTAAAATAATACTATACTTATACGTATACCTATACAATACCTACTTTGATAACGCTCTTTCCATATTTTTTTCTACAAGTATGTACTTTCCAAAATTATTATTTACCATTGTATATTTTTTTTCCCATAATATTATTCCCCAAGATTTTTCCAAAATATTATTTCCACTAATATTATCTTTCTCTCCATAAATTATTTCCCCAATATCATATTTTCCAGAATTATATCTTCCCAAAATTATTTTTATCTAATTTTATTTTCCCAGATTTTATTCCTTCTTCTTCTTCTTTTTTTTTTTTAAATTTCGGACTGGGCCACACTATGCAGCCCACATCCAAACCCAGCAATCCACAGCCCAACTCTACTGACCAAGCCCAAATACCCAAGCTCGCACCCAAGCCCACCATCACAACTAACCCAGGTGGACATCCGGGTCAACTCGACCCAGCGCCTCGACCCGGTGGTGTGTTGGACTCGGGTTGTCGGGTCGTCTTCATCCTAAGGGTTTGCTCACCTTGGTGAGCCCAGCGGCCGTGTGAACGAGGCGGGGCTGACGATGGTACAGGCGGCTGGTGGCTGTAGATGGCGGTGCAGCAGGAGGCGGCAACGGGCGGCGTGCACGGCAGGAAGACGAGTTCGGCTCAACTTGTCAGGTCGTCGTGACAGCGGCAGTGTGCAAGCGGGACGACGGCAGCGAGGAAGAGGTGAGGAAAAAGGAGAAGAGGGAAAGAGAGGGGGGTGGCAGTGGTCGGTGTGTGTCCGGCAAAGAAGAAGAGAGGAAGAGGAAGATGGGGGTTGCTGCCAAAACTACGTAGTTTTGGTGGTAGGTAAGTGTTTTTGGTTATTTTTATTTTTTTCAGGTTTAGTGTGTAGTTAGTGTTTTGCAGATTTGGTTTGCAGGAAAGGAAAGTGAGTTGGTTCGTGAGTTTGCAGTTGAGCAAGGAGATATGGCGTTTGTGTTGTAGGCAGGAGACGGAAAAAAAAACACAGGTAAAGGTCATGCAACTGGTGAAGCACGGGTGAGGCAAGCAATTCACAAGCTTCACAGTTGAAGGCGGCGGCTGCCTCTTACTGTGCAGCATGTGAAGCGTGTCCCGTCCGGACCAGAAAAATAACTAATATACCCCCTTGACTTTTTTCTGGCCCGATAATTCGGGGTTAATCTAGACTTTTCTTTGAAGAATCCTGGACCCGAAAAATCCCAACTTGGTCCGGAAAATCCGCAGAAAAACCCCGAGCGTGGGACAAGGCTCGGTTTCGGAATCCGATGCACGAATTACTATAAATTAATTACCCAAGATTAATTTTAATGGTAAATTACTGTAAAATAAATTTTTACGGTGACGGTAAAAACATAAAAATTACCCGAGCTGTTACAGCCTACCCACCTTAAAAGAATTTCGTCCCCGAAATTCACTCCGGTGCTGTAAACAGGTGCGGATATTGAGATCGCATGTGCTCCTCAACTTTCCATGTAGACTCGTTCGCAGAGTGCTTGCTCCACTTGACTTTCACCATAGGAATGACTCTGTTCCTCAACTGTCTGACCTCTCGAGCAAGGATCTGCTCCGGTAATTCCGTATACGTAAGATCCTCTGCGACCTCAACATCTGCTGTAGTAACCACATGACTCGGATCAGATCTGTACCTCCTCAACATGGAAACATGAAACACATCATGAATCCGGGACAACTCCTCTGGTAAAGACAATCTGTACGCCAAGGGTCCAATCCTTTCCACAATCTCATATGGTCCAATGTACCTGGGACTCAGCTTCCCCCTTTTCCCGAATCTGATAACACCTTTCCATGGTGCAACTCGGAGGAAAACTTTCTCTCCCACTTGGTACTCCATCTCACGGCGATGCTTATCAGCATAACTTTTCTGTCGGTCCTGTGCTGCTCTCATACTCTGCTTAACTACCTGAATCTTGTCAACAGTCTGCTTAACCAAATCTGGTCCTACAATCAAGCGGAGACCTTCTTCATCCCAACATACTGGACTTCGGCATTTCCGTCCGTAAAGAGCCTCAAACGGTGGCATGCCAATGCTGGAATGAAAACTGTTGTTGTAGGCGAACTCCGCTGAAGACAAATACTGATCCCAACTCCCACTGAAATTAAGAGCACAAGCCCTTAACATGTCATCTAGTGTCTGAATAGTCCTCTCTGACTATCCGTCTGTCTGAGGATGAAATGCGGTGCTGAAACTCAGCTTCGTCCCCAAAGCTGCTTGCAAACTCTTCCAAAACCGTGATGTGAATCTCGGATCCCTGTCTGAGACTATAGACTTAGGAATCCTATGAAGTCTTACGATCTCTGCAACATACTGTTTTGCCAACTTATCCATAGTATCTGTCTGTCGGATGGGGAGAAAATGAGCTGATTTTGTAAGTCGATCAACGATAACCCAGATGGCATCATGCTGTCTCTGGGTTAACGGTAATCCAACCACAAAATCCATAGTGATCATCTCCCACTTCCACTCCAGCACTGACAAAGATCTCATCTTCCCTGCTGGAGCCTAATACTCGGCTTTCACTTGCTGACAAGTGATACACTTAGCCACATACTCAGCTACATCCTTCTTCATACGTGGCCACCAGAAATGACTCCTCAAATTCTGGTACATCTTAGTGCTTCCGGGATGCATAGCATACGGCGTCATATGTCCCTTTTCCAGAATCTGACTACGTAGGTCACCAACACTGGGTACACATAAACGTTTCCCCAGCATCAATGCACTATCCTCAGCTATGCGAAACTTATCTTCTTTCCCACTACGGACTGCTTCCTTCAGCTTGATCAGGTCGGGATCTCCATCTTGTAGTTCCACAATCCAGCCTCTCAGGTTAGACTTGACTTCAATATGGGTCAACAAAACTCCTGTCTCATCCACTAACAAATCAACTCCCATCTTCCTTAACTCGATGAGTGAGGACATCGAGTAGGTTGTGGAAGCATCTTCTGGCTGTCTCCGGCTCAAAGCATCTGCTACAACAATAGCTTTTCCAAGGTGATACTCAATAGTACAATCATAATCATTCAGCAACTCAACCCAACGTCGTTGTCGCAGGTTAAGTTCCTTCTGAGTCATGATGTACTTGAGACTCTTATGATCTGTAAAGATCCGGCATCTCTCACCAAACAGATAATGTCTCCAAATCTTCAAAGCAAGGATCACTGCGGCCATCTCCAGATCATGTGTCGGGTAGTTCTTCTCATGTGGCCTCAACTGTCTCGAAGCATAGGCAATCACTCGGCCTTCCTGCATTAGAACTGCTCCCAAACCAAGACCTGAAGCATCACAAAACAGCACATACTCTACTCCTGGCTTAGGTACTGTCAAGACTGGTGCTGATGTCAACTTCTTCTTCAGTTCATCAAAACTCCTCTGGCAGGCTTCACTCCATAAAAAGGCTTGATCTTTCCTCAATAGCTTGGTTATGGGACTGGCTATCAAGGAAAAACCCTCAATAAATTTCCGGTAATATCCTGCAAGGCCAAGAAAACTTCTGACTTCAGGTACCGTCTTGGGCGGATCCCACTCCAAAATGGCTTTCACCTTGGCAGGGTCAACCTTAATCCCATCTCCGGATACAACATGTCCAAGGAATGCAACTTCCTCAAGCCAGAACTCGCACTTACTGAACTTAGCATACAACTCCTTCTCTCGCAGCCTCTGTAGCACTACCCTCAGGTGCTCCTCATGTTTTTCCCTGCTCTTGGAGTATATCAGAATGTCGTCGATGAAGACTTCCACGAACTTATCCAAGAACTCGTTCAAGACCAAGTGCATCAAGCACATGAAAACTGCAGGTGCATTGGTCAAACCGAAAGGAACCACTGTGAACTCAAAATGCCCATACCGAGTACAGAAGGCCGTCTTCGGTATGTCCTTCTCTGCAATCTTGACCTGATGGTAGCCAGATCGAAGATCAATCTTAGAAAATATAGTAGCTCCCTGCAACTGATGAAAGAGGTCATCAATCCTGGGAAGCGGGTACTTATTCTTCACTGTCACCTTGTTCAACTGTAGGTAGTCCACACACATCCGCAAACTACCATCTTTCTTCTTCACAAAGAGGACTGGTGATCCCCAAGGTGATGTACTAGGTCTGATGAAACCCTTCTCGAGCAGCTCATCCAACTGCTTCTTCAACTCCTGGAGTTCTGTCGGTGCCATCCGATATGGTGCCATCGAGATAGGTGTCACTCCTGGCATCAAATCGATGGTGTACTCAACTTCCCTGTCAGGTGGCAATCCTGGCAAATCCTCTGGAAACACATCTGGAAACTCCCTCACAACTATGATGTCCCCTAAAACCGGAGTCTGAACTTCTTCTCCCTTGACATGGGTCAGCAAAGCATCTGGATCCAACGACTTCATCCCAACATCCTGATTAGCAGAGATACTACATATTGTAGCAGCTCTCCCAATACCTATCAACAAAATCTTATGTCCACCATCGAAAGTCAACAGCACTTCCTTGGTTCGACAGTTCACCATAGCACTGTACTTGGACAACTAATCCATCCCCAAGATGATGTCAAAACCTCCCATGTTCATCACAATCAACCGTGCAAAGAAAACCTCGCTATCGTATGAAAGCGAAACTTCTCTGCGCACATGGGTTAACCTGACCACTATACCCGCAGGTAACCTAACCCTCATCGGGCAAGCTGAACTCTCTCCCGTATAGTTATGTAGTATTGCAAAGCTTTGCGCAATAAATGAATGCGTAGTGCCAGGATCAATCAAAGTATATGCAGTACGACCAAAGACTGTAAAAGTACCTACTATAACATCGACATTCTCCGGATCCTCATCAGCGGTGATCACAAATGCTCTCGGCACTGCTGCACTCTGGTTCATGGCTGACTGGGTCTAGCAGGAATAGCTCCACGTCCTCGGCCTCGACCAACTCCAGAACCACTAGGTACACTGGCAACTGATGCTTGCACCGTCTGAACAGGTGCCGAACCTCCAGATCTTCCTAACTTGGGACAAGCATAACGGTAGTGCCCAACTTCGTTACACTCATAGCACCTCACCTGAGACAGAGGAGGTCTTGGGCGAGCATTCCAGGATGAAGTCCCTCTAGACTGTGTCCAAGAACTGCCTCGGTTGTTGTAGTTGTTGTTCCATCCACGTCCCTGACTCCCTGGTATGAACCGGCTCTGTCCATATCCTGACCGGTTCGCTGGTGTCTGGAACCTCTTGTTCTGTCCCCCAGAACTCTGTGCAGCATGCCTCTTACGGATCTCCTGCTGCTCTCTCTCATTACCCAGCCAAATAATCTCAGCTCTCAGGGCAACTGTCAGCATATCCTGGTAAGTCTCATAGACCTTGCACCCTATAACTGTCTGAATACCTGATCGAAGACCATCCCAGAAACGTTTACATCTGGCCTCCGGAGTAGCCACAAACTCACTAGCATAGATGGACAGGCGATTGAACTTGATCTCATAATCGTTGACCGTCTGATCCCTGTTACAGTCTCAGAAACTCTCGTCTCAGCTGATCCTGGTATGCCTCAGAAACAAACTTCCTTCGGAACATCTTCATGAACTGGTTCCACAGCATAGTGACAGGTGTCGGCATGTCCCTGGTGGTAGACTCCCACCAATCAACGACATCTCCCTGGAACATGGCAGCAGCATATCTGGCCCACCTGTCGTTCCTACATGTCAGTTTCAGCATAACCCTGTTTATCTATTTGAGCCATCGATCAGCATCCTGTGGTGTAGTGACACCAGTAAAAATCTCTACTCCAAGCTTCTCCAGCTTCATATACACTGGGTCCTCAACTGGCCCCTAATTTTCCTGTTCTCGGGCTCCCATAGCATCAATACGTGCATCCCTGGCTTCTTGCCTTCGCAGTATCTGAGTTACCATGTTCAACATCTGCGTACGGTCTCCCAAAGGAATATTCGGAAGGAGTTCCGGACCTCCCGCAACTTGCTGCGATTGATCCACCGATACCTGGTCATCATCTAAGTGACCTCCAGCATGCTGATTCCCTCCAACCGGATCCATTCGTACCTATATAAGAATGTATACGAATGCATGTCATATCATGTCAAGACAAATCTTATGCACAGACAAACAATCATGCAACCACAGTTATGTCCCAAATGACCTACTGCCTGCTCCGCTACCAAACTGAAGCGCCCCGACCCGTATTTACCATACACAGTAAACACGTGCCGAAACTATTCTTATTGATAGAACAGACAATACATCGCAGTCAAAATACTACACGATAAAATTCAGATACAACAAATGTACAAAGCAACATCTGTCACCCACACTCGGGGACTATTATTCAATCCACACTCAAAGCTCAACATAGCAGCACAATCCACAATATCAACATCATAAGCAATATAGGGAACTAACAACAAATATGACACAGCAGCGGAAGGCTTACATTATGGATCCGGAGTCAGGTGGAGAAGAAAGCAGTAGCCAACGTACATCGTACCTGAACTACGAAGCAACCAAACCTACGGGATGAAACCCCGCAGGCGAGGGGTGAGTCCGAAGTGCTCACCGACGAAGGATAAACAGAGATATATACATATTCAACCGTAATACTTTCGAAGTAAGCATAACAATCTCAACAGTAAGCACAAACAATCACAACACAAGAAAACTACCATAACAACTATGCCAAGACCAAAAGAATGCTTAATTATTTTTATTACCAATTTTATCTTCCGGGCCCCATCACTAGACAAGCTAGGGTCGTACCTGGTTATTAACTAATTCTGTATGCCAGGCCAAATCACAATCCGGGATCAACATCCCAATACCAACAATTCGGGATCAACATCCCAATATCAACAAATCCGGGATCAACATCCCAATATCACAAATCTGGGATCAACAGCCCAATAACTTCATCCGGGATCAACATCCCCAACAACCAATCAAACTTGCTATGACACCACAGAACTAGTCTCTAACCATCTAGTCGTACCACTACTTTCCACGTGACAATTATATCATCATCTCAAATTCAATTCGAATTCCATTACTCTATCATCAATTACTCAACTTTTTACTATCTCAGATTATTCCTCGAGCTCAACCAGCCAACAATTTTATATCACTAATTACTCACAATCAACAGCTCAATGGTTACCCACAATACCACAATCCAACAGCACATTCCAACAACATCCTGGCAAATCCACAGCAATTAAATAGCAAACAATAATCACCAACAATTTCCATAGCAATCATATAACAGCCAATAATCGATTCAACAGTTCAATCAAACAACAAAATCAAACACAGTATTACAGGCACACATATCCAAGGTTATCCATCCTCACTTTAGCCGATTATCAGTTTTGGAAATGCCCCACAGACTCCAAGTCCGGTTCCTTAGGTATCTGCTCGTTATCAACTCCTATATCAAACAAATAATATGCACACATAAGTGATATGCAAATGTCATGCTACTACTGTATACCAAAAAATAATTACTAACTCGGCTCGGTTACTTCCCGGGGTTAATTTCTATTATCGTCATAATTCACCATTTATTCCAGTGTCTAAAATAATACTATACTTATACGTATACCTATACAATACCTACTTTGATAACGCTCTTTCCATATTTTTTTCTACAAGTATGTACTTTCCAAAATTATTATTTACCATTGTATATTTTTTTCCCATAATATTATTCCCCAAGATTTTTCCAAAATATTATTTCCACTAATATTATCTTTCTCTCCATAAATTATTTCCCCAATATCATATTTTCCAGAATTATATCTTCCCAAAATTATTTTTATCTAATTTTAATTTCCCAGATTTTATTCCTTCTTCTTCTTCTTTTTTTTTTAAATTTCGGACTGGGCCACACTATGCAGCCCACATCCAAACCCAACAATCCCCAACCCAACTCTACTGACCAAGCCCAAATACCCAAGCCCACACCCAAGCCCACCATCACAACTAACCCAGGTGGACTTCCGGGTCAACCCGACCCAGCGCCTCGACCCGGTGGTGTGTTGGACTCGGGTTGTCGGGTCGTCATCATCCCAAGGGTTTGCTCACCTTGGTGAGCCCGGCGGCGGCGTGAACGAGGCGAGGCTGACGATGGCACAGGCGGTGCGAGGCGGCGACGAAGGCGTGACAGGAAGGTGGCGTGAGGGGGAGAATGGACGAGGAAGGCACTCGTCGGCTGGTGGCTGTAGATGGCGGTGTAGCAGGAGGCGGCAACGGGCGGCGTGCACGACAGCAAGACGAGTTCGGCTCGACTTGTCAGGTCGTCGTGACGGTGGCAGTGTGCAAGCGGGACGACGGCAGTGAGGAAGAGGTGAGGAAAAAGGAGAAAAGGGAAAGAGAGGGGGGTGGCAGTGGTCGGTGTGTGTCCGGCAAAGAAGAAGAGAGGAAGAGGAAGATGGGGGTTGCTGCCAAAACTACGTAGTTTTGGTGGTAGGTAAGTGTTTTTGGTTATTTTTATTTTTTTCAGGTTTAGTGTGTAGTTAGTGTTTTGCAGATTTGGTTTGCAGGAAAGGAAAGTGAGTTAGTTCGTGAGTTTGCAGATGAGCAAGGAGATATGGCGTCTGTGTTGTAGGCAGGAGAAGGAAAAAAAAAAAACACAGGTAAAGGTCATGCAATTGGTGAAGCACGGGTGAGGCAAGCAATTCACATGCTTCACAGTTGAAGGCGGCGGCTGCCTCTTACTGTGCAGCATGTGAAGCGTGTCCCGTCCGGACCAGAAAAATAACTAATATACCCCCTTGACTTTATTTCTGGCCCGATAGTTCGGGGTTAATCTAGAGTTTTCTTTGAAGTTCCTGGACCCGAAAAATCCCAACTTGGTCCGGAAAATCCGCAGAAAAATCCCGAGCGTGGGACAAGGCTTGGTTTCGGAATCCGATGCATGAATTACCATAAATTAATTACCCAAGATTAATTTTAATGGTAAATGACTGTAAAATAAATTTTTACGGTGACGGTAAAAACGTAAAAATTACCCGGGCTGTTACAATAGTAATTTTCTTAACAACTTCATATGTTTATTATATGAAGGTAAATATTTTAGTCACTTCTTTATCATCATCTTCATATATATTATAGATTTTAGTTTTATCTACAATTCTTTTTGTCATCAAGTTTTCTCCATTTTACTGATATCAACATATTTTAATTTATAATCTTTACGTCTTGCTATATATTTATTGTTAAAAATTCTATTTTTATATAGAGTTTATATTAGTAAATTTTTTTATATTTTTTTATGTGACATGATCTTTCTTTAATAGTGATCAGTCAGTAATTTTTTCTAATTTTTAATATTTTTTACACATAGACCACAAAAATTTTAACGATTTTGGAAGTACAATATTTTTCAATTTTTAGAAGGTCATACGAAATAATATTAATATTTTTTGGGCACATGAGATGCATGTAGTATATTAATATATAATATGATTATGCATTAAATTAAGTATTAGTATTGTAAAAATGATTATTAATAATGCAAATATATATAATAAATTAATAAATTTATGAATGTAACATGTAAGAAAAAGGAACGGTGATTCTTATA